>VUYV01000037.1:2809470-2884947 GCA_008711295.1 Anarhynchus alexandrinus
GGCGGCGGCGGCGGCCGTTGGTCCCCGCCGCTGCGGGAAGGAGGGGAGGGAGGAGAGGTCGAAGCCGCGGTCCCGGCGGCGGAGGACGCGTGTGAGGGGAGGGAGCCAGGCTGCAGCCGGTGCGCTGGCTGGGGCGGCCTCCTCGTCGTGCGCGGTGTAAAGCAGCTGGGAGGGAGGTCGGGGCCCGTGTGACCGCGGCGAGCAGGTCACCGGGCAGCCGTTTAAACGTTCACGGCTTGCTCCTCGTCGTGCTGCCCTTGGTAGTGGTGCGTTGGGAGTGCGGGTGTTTGGAAAAAGTGGGTTGTGGAATGCGTCTTGGCATGAAGTAGGCATCAGGCAGGTGAGTATGGGTCTGACAGCGCACTGCCATCGGGTGAATGTACTTCTGCTTCCGAGGTGTGGAGGAGCTACGAGTAAGTTGCTTCCAGGAATAGTATTTTGAAAAGGCAATCTGTGATCTGTTGCATCTTAGCCTGAGATGCTGGATACAGCAGAGTGGAAAGAAAACACAATTAAAATCTTTTTAAAATGAAATATTTTCCATGAAAATCCAGAAGCCATACAGTCCAAGTAACCGAGACTTCAGAGTAGAGTTTGCCTCAATAGATACTGTTTCAAAACTTTATTTATCCTGTTGCAAGTTAGCATTCTGAGAATTTTCTGATAAAATGGTCTATACAAAATTTGAAGGACACTATGGAAAATCAGAGTCCAGATGAGATCCGTGATTCTCTGATATATCTGTATGTGGAAAAATGCCTCTAAGATGGGCGTTCTACACATCTGCAATCACAGATGTATCGTGACGGTCATGTTGTATTGCTGAGGTGAGGTTACAGTTGAGAAGCATGTTTAATGCGGTGAATTTGGTAAACTGATTGGCTTTGATAAGAAAATCCCATTAAGGTATTCCTGCATTTTCTTCTATTCTTGTGTACCAGCTGAAGTGCTCTGAACTGTCAGACCACGGTTTAAACTTCCTGTCTGAAATGATCAGGAGAGAAAAAACAACTTCGGGAGATTGGAAAAGGTCAGTTTTAACCTTGAGCATTTCAGTGATGAAGATTAGTGTTATGCGAGTGGGCGGGCAGTGGCAGGAACACATGGGAGTGGTGAGGAGGGTGGCAACTTCCATAGCTGGTGAATCATAGGTACTCTCGGGCATTCCTGGAAGCTATAGAGCTGCAAAACCTATACTGGACCTGGAGGCAGTTACTTAAATGCATTGATTTGTTCCTTCACGGGCAACAGTACTGAGCAAGTAGTGTACAGAGGACAAATTCAGATTTTGTTTACTGTGGTAACTTTGGCTTGTGGCTGCAAACAGCATCTGGCATATTTATGGCAGTGTGCTTGCTACGTGTGAGCTCTGGTTTGCAGGCTGCTCATGACCTTTGTGTAGCTACAGTGACTTTGCTGTTTGTATGTTAACTCTGGATTTCTTGATTGTGTTTCTGGATTGCAGTATATACCGTTGAGTGGTTTGTAGTCATTCTGTAGTTGTACTTGAAGCAAGCTCTTAAAACATTTAAAACACTTACATAGCACTTGATGTAAAATATTGTGTGTCTAGCTCTTTTGGAGTGCTCCACAAATCAAATTACTGGAAGACTCTATGCATCTAAGAATAAGTGTACAATTGAGTGGTATGGTCTAGAGTTCCTTGAAGAATGTCATTGCTTACTGTGAAGAAACGAGGGATGTTACTTAGGAAAACTATAGAAGATGGTATCAGATTTGCCTGATTACGAGGCAATTGTCCAGCTGGTCAAAATATCGCTGCAGCAGCAAAATTAATGTGGCTGCAGGTTCTGTTGACTGCTTTATGTGTGTCGGGAGGATTGTCTTCCTGTTCCTCGTATCCATAGAGTTGATGCCATGTAGCCATTGCAGATGTTTTACTTGTTAACTACCTGCCTTTCTAATGCAGTGAGGTATTTCTTTAAACTCAGTCAGATTTTAAATACAAATCTGTACAGGGAGTAAGAGCTAATAATTCATTTCACAGTTTAAACACAAGAGAGAAGTCTTTTAGAAAACACATAGGTCAATAGTGAATGGGCTACCAACAGTTCTCTGTGTGTGTGTGTGAGGTAACTTACTCTTTTACTCGTAGTTGTAACTTGGGACTCAGACTTATTTGTGCATTTCATTAAATCAGCTTTTGTATCCCTTTGACGCTCTGTTCACTGTTTCTGAAGACATGACTTTGAATTTTTTTGTTCTTTGAAAATACCTCAGGTCTAAAATCTTCATTGTTCTTTATTCAGACTTCTTACTGTTCTGCATGCAGTTCAAGCTTTTCTTTTACCTGCTGCAGAGGCCTCGCACTTTTTCCCCAGGCTGTGTCTGCACTAAAGGATTCTCCTGGCACAGATGCGCTGGCCAAGTGTGTGATCCATGATTGACGTTGTGTTGGCAGAAGCCCTTAGTATAGGTGCTATACTGGGAAAAGCTGAACTACTTCTGAGATTCCTTCTCCTGTAAGCACAGCTTCCCAACAGTACAGTAAGCTGGTGTTCTTGGACCAGTTAAGTGCCGATGATAAAACCACATCTATGGATGGCTCAAAGGCCAGGAAGACAAATTGCATCTGTTAATTACAGCAGTTGTCATTATTTCTTATAATTTAGTTGGAATGTGTTTTAGTTACTCAGTAACAGCAGTCGCTTTTTATGTGCTTAGTTTGTAGTGAATGTCTTATAACTTAAACATGTTGAAGAAGTGAACTGCTTTGCATTTTTTGCATTAATTGATACCCAGTTGAATAATTTTTTTTTTTTAACTTATTCCATGATAGCTTCTTAGCAAGTTTATATTCTCCTTGTCTGACAGAGGCAAGCATGGTTAGTCAGTGAGGTAATGTGTTGGTTGCTTCAGTATTTTTTTTCTCCTTAAGTTAAAATCACTTCCTTTCACAAGTCTGGGATAGTCCAAATCTCACCCCTTACCTCTTTCAGCCAGCTTGTAGGCAAACCCCATGGTTTTGGTATGCAAGGAAACATTAAGCAGAGGTTCTTGAATTGTTCAGTCAGCTGTGTGGTAATGTGTGTTGCAGACAAACCTGTTTGGGTCCACAGCAGTTCAGCGTCTTTGCATGTTTTCTTCTGAGCTGGATACAGTCACTTGAGTGCAGTGGTGGGTGAACATGGCCAACCTCCTTGGCTTGTGTGGTGTCACATATTGGGATCAACATCCAACTGGTACGGCTTCTTTCCAGTATTTATTTTAATAGCAATTGTTGAATGTTGCCTATCTCACTGCTGTGACATTAAATCACTATATGAACAAATTAATCCCCTTTGTCTAGATATATTTATATTGATGCTTTTTCTGAATTTATCTAAGCAAAGTATGTAAAACATCATTTCTGTTGTACAGTGCATCTGTTGCCTAATAAATCTCACTATCAACCTACTGTAAGTCTTCTGTGTTTCATGCCAGCTGTAGTGGACAGGTGTAGAAACGTGTGTATAATAGCAGTAGAACAATTGTTAGACTCTCAGCAGCTCACATGCAGCTCGCTTGTTTGTGGTAGGTGTAAATGGCAAACTCAGTTGAAAGAAACGTGACTGATAGAAAACGTTGGCAAATTGTACTGTAAATTTGAGCTTAATTATTTCTAACTATAATACCTCCTTGCTTGCGCTCTGATTTTAAGTCTTAAGCTCACGTGGACATACTTTTTTCTCATAGTGGTTTTAGTGCTAAGGAGGAGCTTAAAACCATTTATACTTGGTTAATACCTTTCAGTATAGGTCTGAGATAATACTTGGGATAACATTGGTCAAAAGAAGGAAGATAGGTATTCAGTAGCAGCAAGTATTCAGAAAACAACACTCTCTTTGGTGCCTCATCAAGAGGATCCTCTTACTTGGAGAAGAAAGAGGTCTAGACCAGGGCTTTTTTTGGAAGTTGATGAATTAAGATGGCTGAAACAGTAGTCCCTCTCCATGTCATCTGTCAGACAAGGGCTCAGGCAAATCCTTTTCAACCAAAAGAAAATGCTGAAACTCACTGCTCGTGCCTCTGTTGTGAATCACTGTCGTCATTGGCTGGCAGCAAATTTCTTGTTCTGCAATCTCCCTCAGATATATAAACTTCTGAACTGCTAGTTCAACCATATTGGCATTGGTGGGGGTTACCAAGCTTTATTATTCTTACAGCTGGCAGTCTGTTGCTGTTAAGTTGCTGTTGTTTGCATGAAGTTTGCATTTTGTGAGGAAAGCACATTTGCCAAGGTTAAAGTAACAGTTAAGAAATTTTTGTCAGTGCTGTCTAGTCTTTAGACAGTTAGCAATCTGCTTGTTTAGTTACCTAGATAACTGAGTGCTTCTCAAGTACACAAGTGTCCTTTGGCTTAAACTCTGTTAGTGCTAGTGAACAGTTGCTGAAAGCAGTCCTAAGCACTGAGATGTTATTTTTTATGTAACTGCAGATAACTTCTGAGCTATTTGTTTTTACTTCTTTAAAACTTCTGTTTTTTCTACTTTAGCAGGTAATTGATTATGAACTTCCATTCATTTTATTGAGCTGGTTTGCTTATTGCACAGATTCTTTGAGTAGAAGATGACAAACTGAGTTTTTCTTGCTTTATGTGGACCTTCACCTTAGGGACAAAAAAATGTCCAGTGCAACACATAGAATGGCGGTGGGTCAGGTGAGGAGAAGCTGTGAAACTGGAAACTAATGTCTAGAATTATTACATTTGCAAGAAAATGGAAGTTGTGAGGTTTTTTGGCTACTTTTACATGAAGTTTGTTTGCATAATGAGTTTTGTATTTGTGTCCATCTTCAATGTAGCAATTGAGGGAGGGCTGAGAAGCAGCAGCTTTAACATTTCATCTGGGTTAAATCTAAGGCTTGACAAACTTTCAAAAACTGATCTTATGTTAAGAATTAATTTCCGTATTCTTATTTGTGCTGTTATGAAAAGGTATTGCAGCATATAAAGCGACATGAGTTCTTTAACAGCTTTTTTTTAAAAAAACCCAAAACACTCCCCTTTACCCCCCCAATAACAAAAACTCCAACAACAAACAACAAAAGCATACCAAAGCTAAAGAAGAGACTCATGAAATTGGGTTTGGCTTCATCAGGTTATACTGCAGTTACTTAAGTGGAATATGTAATTTAAACAGAATTTATCAAGCTTTTTTTGGGGGAAAAAGAAACCAACGAAACAAAACAAACCAAAAAGGTTATGAATATTCTTAAAAATTCCACAAAATTAAAATAAAAGCTGTATTTTTGGTTTTGTTTGGTTTTTTCCATCAGCTGACCAGTTATATACCAAAGCTGAAAATTAATCCAGTATTTTCTGCTATGTTTTCTATGGTAGCAGAGTTTCATGACTGCTAAGAAAATAAATCTTATCAGGATCATTATTTAGAAAAAGGTTTGAGTTTGAAATTTGACATTGTGTTTTATAAGCATTTGGGCTTCAAGACATAGATACAATATTTTGTTATGTTTAATGCACAATTTCTGTACAGTCTGTGTGGAATTCATTTTCCATGGGTATGAGATGCTAAGTGACTTTATTTTTTCATCTAAGTCCTTATCAGAATGGGCTTATTGATGATACAGAGCTGTATCAGCCTTTGTGTTTAAAATGTTGGCCATTCAATTCAGTGGTGTATGGCATGCATACTGAGGACTATAGCAGAACAGTGTAACTAAGGTTGCAGAGATAAACCATCTAAGAGCTAGGAGTCTAGTTTAAGGCAGCATAGACAAACAAACAAAAAGTTTATTTCTTTCTTGCCATGCACATTATTGCTGCCTTTGTTACATGATAGCATCTTGTGCTCTAACGCCTGACTCCCTACCTCCAAATTTCTTGCACCATGCAATGCATGGGGCAGAGAGTAACCATGGAGTTAGCATCTATTTGATGATTCATTTCTGTATGATTGCTTGTGTGGTCTGTGGCCCTGCTACTGTTATTCAAAGCTTACTGTGATAACACAGTTACTAACTTTAAGGGGTTTTCCTGTGGCATCGTGCCCATACTTTCTAAAGCTTTTGGTCCTTGTTGCATGCACTTACGCTTGTCTGAAGACTTCATGCTTCCCAAGAACCAGCAGAGGACCAGTGACAGCCCCAGAACTACAGATTACTTCCAGTTACAGTTCCTGTCCCACACCTGACACTGGAGCAGCCATTACAGTCCTCATCTGTAGCATGTGTCTTTACGCAGGGACTTCGGTGCGGGGCTGTCAAAGTACAAAGGATGGAGCAGATGGACGAGTCAGCCTGAGGCACATATTGAGGTGATGGATCCCTGGGCTAAAGGAATTGGCAGTGATCATAAAGTAGTAATCTAGCTGTAGTGTAGGCTTAATCTCTGCAGTTTTAAATAATTTTCAAACTGGGGACACAGATCTGAATGTTACAACATGGCCCACATCTTGTGTTTTTCGTTTTGGTACCAAGTAAATTGGAACAGTGCTGAATTTTGTAGATTTTTTCACAAAGACCTTTTAGTGTTCTTTGCTGTAGAAATGCAAGAGGAAAAATTCAAGCTGACTTTCATGCATTTAAGTTTGTTTGCTGCACGTGCATAACCCTTCCCTTAGTTAAAAAAGAAGAGTTGTTGTATTGGGAGCTAAATTTAGGACATACTTGAAGTAAATGTAACCTTTTCAGACTTTGTTTGAGTTTTAAAGAAATGACTTATCAAATACACAGTTACTTGGCTCTCAGTAAAAACATTTGCACTCTTAATTCTGGTTTGTGTATCCATAGAGTTACAGACACTCTATGTAAAGGGGTGAAGTTAAGAATCTTTTATCAATTTGAATTTAAATCGTTAAAGAACAAAAATGTAAAAGCCCTGCAGATTATCTTGTTCTGTAAATAATGGAGATGGTGAAGATTGATGTCCTGTAAGCCCAGTGATTGGTGGCCGGTGAGAGAAGAGCTTTTCTGGCAGTAGGGATATATAAGAAATTCTCTCCCTTATATGGTTGCACTGGTAAGTCTCTCATCAGGAAAGTGCCTGTAGGATATTTCTATTCTATTTGGATGCCCATTTTTATGTAGGAACTAAGGCTGGCACCCATTATCTGATTCTCTCGTGGTATGATTGGAAACCAGGCCTGAAAAGAGGGGTTGTGCAGCAACTCCTGGATTCCCTTCAGGTTTTCAGTTTTAAAAACCATTTAGATTCTAAAAATGACAACACTGGCATGAAATGAGCAGACATCAAGGGAAGCAGTCTGATGAAATGTAGAGATGCTTTGAAGTTTGTCTTATAGCAATCTGGGTGTTGTTTCACGCTGGCAGTGGATAGGGCAGGGAGAGGAGGCAGAAGTATGGTCAAAGAGCAGCATTGACAGTTATCAGCAAATCCTACATGATCTTTTCAGTGTGTGTGATTCAACAGGTGAGATGTGGTGAATCCTGCAGCTGTTGTTTAAGATATTACTGCCCCAAGTTTGTGCTCTTTACCTCCTCAGAGAGGTTGGTAGGATGGCATGTGTGCTCATACCTCTGTTCATTTCAGCCTGGTAGGTTAGTCTGAACTGCCCCAAAATGTTGATTCCTGAAGCTAGTCTGAAAGAGGAGCAGAAATCCAGCAGGTGAATGTTGGCATCTTTTGCAGCTCTGTATTTCTTGAATGTGAGTCATACCCCTTTGATAAAGAGAGGCTTTTTACATCTGGTTCCTTATAAACCACAACATTTGATAACTGATCTGTAAATCTAGGGGTTACAGGTAGCAACGTTGGTTTCTGCAGAAATTCAGATGGTCAACAGACAGTGCAGAACATAAAGATCCATTTAGCAAGGTCACAAGCCAGTTGGCAAAGTTTTCCATCCTCTGCTAAGAATGACAGACCATGATGGTCCAGCATTTTGTAATAATGGTTGGATGAATCAGGTTGTGTGAAGCTGTAGAGGAGTTAGCGGTAAAGTTAGTTAATTTGTCTAGTGTATGGAAGGCAAAACATCTTTCTTTTCCTTACAGGTTTTATTTGTCTTGCTCATTAGGTCTTTCCACAAAGTGTTTTCCATATTTAATTTATAATGTGCTAAGTCAGTTCTGGTCTTATAGGCTGTATGTATTTCAGTAAGAAACTTTTCCTATTTTAATTGCTTAGATGGCTTTGTTATCTTCACGTATTTGGTCTTTGGAGAAATAACATCTTATTGGTTCTTCTGATTCACCAGTCACGTAAGATCAAAACCTGTTTAGCTTTCCAAAGAGAAATCACGCATTGTTTAAACCATTGTAGTGAATCTTTTGAAAAGTTTGTCTCCTATCTGATATACTTGCAAAAGAATCTGTTGTGTTTTTCCAGGAAGTGGAAGGAGGGAGATTTTCACAAGTCTAAGCTAGAGTTTACCACTCAGATCCATTTTATATCTTTGAAGATCATTTCTTAAGTGCATAGCTTGCATGCAGTGATGCTTTACTTATTTGAACTGACCCATCACTTTCTTTTTCAGAGCCCCCTTGATAGAGCCCAAGCAGCCAAGAACAAAGGAAACAAATATTTTAAAGCAGGAAAATACGAGCAAGCTATTCAGTGTTACACTGAGGCTATTAGCCTGTGCCCTCCTGAGAAAAACCTTGATCTTTCTACCTTCTATCAAAATAGAGCAGCTGCCTATGAACAACTGGTAAGAAATTAAAGATAATTATGTGTTTACTCTAGAAAGTAAATTGTGTATTTTGTCACATGTCCACTGAAAGATCCCAGGTGGTGATATCTGCTTCCTGCACAACACGATGCTGCTTGCAGCTGTTTTTCACTAGCTCATCATACTTTTGCACATATAAATAAAATTATTTTCTGTTAACTATTCTCAGTCTATCTTATGTGATTCCTATGTGTCCCTTTCTTGTAAGACAAGGTTCTAATTTCTTATCCTCGGGAACAATTCTCTTGTATATAAGTTAATTTTGTTTCTCTCTACTAGAGTGTTTCTTTAACTGTTAGGTGAAAGGTCAAATATTTTGGAAGGATGCTACTTCAAAAATTAAACAAAAATCACAGAAATCCTACTAAAGCCTAAATTTTGCACATGTGGAAGTAACATTTACTTGATAGCTGAGTAGACTGGATATTAGTTTTGGAAGTCAACCAGTATTGTTTATTATGGTATCAGTCAATTTGCTTATGAGGTCAAGTTGGTGAGCTGTATAAAGGAGTGAAAAAATTGTCTTTGTACAGTCTGAAGTATCAAGTGAGAGACTGTGTGATTAGGGGAATCTAGTCTTGAAATTTAGAGGAGAGATAAAACAGTTCTTGTCTAATCAAATACTACTTATAACACTAATCCATGCTATAATGAATCCCAAATGTATGTATTTCTCTTTTTCAGTTATTGAAAAAGCCTGTTTTGATAATCAATTTTGCAGATAAATGGATTTTAAGTTCTTAATACCCTCGACCAGCTCTATTCCTACATATTCATTTATTATCCCTTTGTAGTAACACAGTGCAGTAAAGTGAAATAACATTTTTTTTTTAAAGTGTTTTAGCACTTTGTTAAACTTGTTTGTTGGTTTTCATTATGTTTTCATCTTTTTTTCTATTTGTTTTGTACCAGTCTTTCAGTCCCAATGTTACCTCCTGCAAGCATTTCACATCAACTCATTATCTTCTCCCATATGCTTTGTACAACTGTCTGGTTTCGTTTTTCTGTAGGAATTCCTTTTCTGTTTTGTGGCTCTTCTGGTGCAGGTGGCTTCCAGTGGTGCCTGGCAGTTTCTTACTGAGAAACTTGCAGAAATAGAAGCAAGCAGGTAGAACCAGAGCCCTGGGAACTGCAGCTACTGTTAGGTGGGCATGACCCTGGAGTTGGTCGTGGAAAGCTAAAATAATGCAGCTGAGTTAGGGCCTCTCTCATTGTGGTGTTTTTCTACCCACAGCAAAAATGGACAGAAGTGGCACAAGACTGCACAAAGGCTGTTGAGCTTAATCCTAAGTATGTAAAAGCTCTCTTCAGACGTGCAAAGGCTCATGAGAAGCTAGACAATAAGAAGGAATGTTTAGAAGGTGAGTGACTCTTGATGTGTATACTAAAAGTGGAATTAGCTCAGGTGCTTCAGAGATGATAACTTCTGGGATTGTTTTGTTTTTACTTCTGTAACTACAGTAATACAGAATTATTTCTTTAAACCCATTCATTCATAGCTACTGCAAATACATTTTCTTCTCTTGTAAGAAGAAACTTTTTACCATTTTTCAAGCTGTCATCCGCTTATATTTGAAATAGCTGCTGAGAAATTAATGCTGAGAAATACCACTCAAGGTATTCTTTTTCCAGGAAACTCCCTAAACTTTAGAGTAGAATTCATCTAACATACTGAGCAGATAACCCAGACAACAGTCATCCTACTTACATATAGTGAACACACTTTCTTCCCTGTTTGTTTTAGAGAAATGGTACTACTACAGAAACCAAGGTGTTTTTGCAGGTGGAGATACACGGTCAGAAAAAAGAGTATGGGTTATTTAAATGCCTTTGGCAGATATGAAAGGGAAAACAGCTTCAGTAGCATTTCGTTCTGATGTATAACTGTTATGAAAATTGGAACGGATTTAACGTTTTGGTTTTTTTTTAAATATTAACACTGTGTATTTGGCAGAAACTACTGTTGTCAAATCCTTCCAAATACTATTCCTAACAGAATACATTTTGAACTGTGAGGAAGATGTGACTGAGAAGCCATGAAAATTAAGGAGAACTACAGATCATGTGTGTTCTCTGAGAACCCTTTTGAACTAAGGGAAACTGCTTGACAGGACCTATTTAAATTTCATCAAGTGAAATCATTCCTGCTGATGTAAGGTTAAAAGGCAAATGAAATTTTCAGCTGTGCTTATTATCAAAGAAGGACAGAAAATAAGGCAAGGCTCTGACTGGCAAATCTAACTGTTAAAGTAGTTTCATTATGTGTATATGCTAAGAACTAGGTCTGCTAAATTAGAAGGTAAATAAGATGTGGAAATTTTATTTATCTATCTATTTATTTATCTGCTGGCAGAATGCCTTTCTGCCCTGTAAGACCATAGTGACTAGAAAAGGACTACTTAGGTCATTTATTGTAGTCCTTTGCAATCACTACTAACAGCTGCACTTCCAGAGTGCTGTAATAAAATCTAAACCTCGTGTAGTTGCGATAAACTGACAGATAATAAAAGCCCCAAGAAGGATCATGTCCCTGCCATATAAGGATAGCTTTTAAATGTAACTCCTTTTTAATGTTAGTAGCAGTAATGTTTGTAGCAATTTCAACCTTGATTTGTGTTTGATTTTTAGCTTGCAGTTTTTTCAGATCTAAAAATTACTTGCTTTTTCTGAACTACACTGGTGTTCTAATACAATACTGCTTTTACCTGCCAACCACGTATGGCCAGTAAAATTCCAGGAAGTAGGGTATGTCCATGTAGTGGAAGAAAGCAAAACCAAAAAACACCCCCGCACCAGCAAGAACACCCTCCAGTGGTGCCTGGCAGTATAATTTGGGAAAACGTTGTTGGTTCACCCAAGTCCGCACACTAGTTTACAGCTGCCCACTCCAGGCAAAGCATGTCTGCTAAGGTCGTATAGCACAGTATTACTGGACAGTATCTTTCAGGCTCTTTCTGGGTGTAGTGTGTTTTCCCGGTGACTCCAATGTTCTTCTTAACCATGCCAGCCAGAATTGCAGGGAGTTTCTGTATAAATGATGGCATAATAGTACCTATAGCAGTGTAGAATTACAACCATATTAAAACTCCAGGGTAAGTATATTTGCTTTTTCAAGTGTATTCAAACAATACACTGTTAGAATTTCAAGTCCAAAATCTGTTCATCTTCACTGATTAAGTGAAAATTAAATAGGAGAAATCAGGGGTAGTATTACATTAACTGCAGGATCCAGAGAAATAATATTAACGTACCATAAGAGCGCATTTCACACTGCAAAGCATGATTCAGGCAGTAATGTGTTAACATTTGCAGAGGCTTCTATGTGTGAATGAAAGTGATGTGATATGGGCTAGCACTTTATAGGCCAGCAGGGTGTTTCTCTTAAACTTGCTCCATTCCAAAGTCACAGAATTGAGCAGAAAAATTTGAGAAGAAAATTTGAGAATATGGGAAGGTTTCTTAAACTGAATAAGAAGCAAGATGTGATGGGACTGAATGCAAATTTTCAAAGTAGAAAATTAGGACCAGTCCCAGAAGAGAAGCTGTGTTGGCACTTTTAACACGCACATAATATGAACATAATTGCTATCCTCAAAGTTTCAAAATTGTGAAAGTCCCTGCTGGAGGTATACATTTTTACTATTCATCTAAGTGTGTTTGTCTCTAGATAAAAATAAATGTAATTTCTTTCATTCACTGTCACAAAGTCCTTTTATCACAAGGAGATCATTTTGGATACAAATTTGCATTTTGGAAAACATGGTAAATACAGCAAACTGGAAACAGAGGGTTTTACCTTCAAACAGGCCATGTATTAGATTGGCAGTGACTCATTGTAACAGTGGCACGTTTTAGTGTACTCCAGTGACTATCAGAATTCGTCTTTAATGTCACTTTTGTATGTTGTTTCCTAGATGTTACTGCAGTCTGCATTTTAGAAGCCTTCCAAAACCAGCAAAGTATGTTATTAGCTGATAAAGTTCTTAAACTCCTTGGAAAAGAAAAGGCCAAAGAGAAATACAAGGTAGGACTTGTGATATTGCTGACAAATTCTGATTTCACCTGACTAGTTGTTGAAACGTTGATTGTTTGTATTCTGTCAATTGTTGTATGCTAGTCACTATCTTCATCTGCTGTAGTGTAAGAATTGACATGAACGGTTTTGTATAAAGCTACTGTTGTACTGATGATGTTTTCCTTTGGGACCTGTCCAAAGTTTTTGAAACCTCAGCAGGGAAGAGTGGTCTATTTCTAATGATTGTTTCCCTTTAATAATCAAATTTATTGTGACATTCAGGAGACACCCTATGTTGGTGTGCTGCCCTACATGGGGCTTTTCTAGACTTGCAACATCATGGAAACAGGATATGTTGGAATGGCAGTAGCAAAATGTTCTGTTGCACATCAGATGGTTGAGTTAGGTATGTGTGTTGAGATAGGAGGGTTTATAAATAATAACTGAAAATGTGTAAAAATGTCGGTTCCATACATAATGAATGAATGATGATTGAGGACTTTCCCCCCAAGTTATTCTTGGTCTTATAAGTAGAAATTTCATGTAGGAAAGATTAAGTTGACAGCAGAATTCCTAAGTTTTAGCAAGGAGTAAAATAATGCTGTTTAAAGGTTGGGGATTTGTTTGTGTGGTGTTTTTTTGTTTGTTTGGTTGTTTTTTTTTGAAAAATACGAAAAGCAAAAAAGCATTGCTTAAGAAAAAATGATGCAGTGCAAAGTCACTTTTTTTATTAGTGGTCAGACTTCCTGATTCTGCCATGAAAAATATGCCTTTATCTCCCAACTACCACAGATTACTTGTGGCATTCAGTTGCAGGCTGTTTCTGTTCCATTTCTGTGAAAAGGTGCTCATACTTGTACTTTTCTGTTTTGGCACTTGGATGTCTTTGCGTTAATGTTTTGAAACTGCAGAAAAGAGAACTATGGAAGTATAGGGGTAGCCAGGAGCAGTCATTTTAAGTGGCTGTAGGTTTACAAAAACGTTGCTACAGGCATTAAAACATTCTCACTTGTTATTAAAACATTCTTGCTTGTTTTTTATGATTATGGTTGAAGTACTGAAATTCATGTTGGTTTTGAGATGCTGAATTTCTTTCCTATAGAAACTTACATAAAGCTGTGGTGTCAAGGTAACAAAAATGAATTGTGCTATTATTGTGGTGGTGGTAGCATCATAAAATAGGTGTGTTTCAGATAGGCAGTATTATGGTATAACTTAATCAAGACACTCAGAAGCGTGCATTCAGACTTTTCTTGCAGGAGACATTGAACTGTAATTCTTTTGTGCAGTGTTCATTTTGAGCAAGAAATATTTTTCAGATTTTGTACCTGAGAGGTGTTACTTCTGGGACTTCAAGTAAAATGTGTGGTATCTGGGCCAAGCTGCACATAGAATTAGAACATTGCCTCATTAGTCTTCATTGTAACGACAGACAGCAGCTTCTCTTGGACAAGTTAGACAAAAGGGCAAATTGCCATTCAGAATTTAAGCTTAAACTGCCAGCCTGCATTTTTCACCCAATTCATGCAGACACATACTGCTTTAGAACATCTACCCCAATGTCTTATGATATCTTAAGAGTCCTCATTTCTAGCCACACATGCAGAAAGATACTATCACCCCCCTCATTTGAATATCTTCACTTTATTTCTACTGGTGATGGGTATTGTGTTGTGATCTGAAGCTTAAATAATCTCTAAATGTCAAACTGTCAAATCAAAAATATCAGACTATCAAATGAGACAGTGGAGAGTCATACGTTGGTTCTTTCATGAATGAATTTTTTTATAATCACATTTGTTTATCCATTTCCATATTTACCATCTGATCTTACCATCTAATGACTTGAAGTTACATTTCTCCATTTCAGAATCGTGAGCCTTTGATGCCCTCACCACAGTTCATTAAATCCTACTTCAGTTCTTTCACAGATGATATAATCTCCCAACCTTTGCTTAAGGGTGAGAAATCAGATGAAGATAAGGATAAGGAGGGAGAGGCTTCTGAAGTAAAAGAAAAGTGAGTACAGTACAGTTGGGAATTGTTTGGTATTGGAATTAAGTTTTCAGTGGTTTTTGACATTCTGCTCAGTGTAACTTGCTGTTGGTTTTTGTAGTACCTGGCAAATCCTGTGGTAATAAAGTGAACCTAAGAAATGAGAACAGTATTAAAAATGAAAATTTTATGTAAGCTGACTAGCTAGTTCCAAAATGGAGATGGCTTTGATCCACTAAGCAGAGGAAGGACACTAAGATTGGGAAGATCTGCTGAATATTTACTACAGTACCATAGTAAAGCTTAGGAGATTGGAGGACTGGATAGTGCTGAATGATGCTTCTGGAGAAAGGAATGTTTTACACTGAAGGAGAGTTTCCAAGAAAGAGAGCAAGTTAGTCTTTGGATTGGAAGGGAGAAGACAACCTAGGAAAAGGGTCTCTGTTAATAAAACAATGAATTTACAGCAACTGAGGCCAAAAGGTGTTTGATATTTCTGGAACCAAATTGCATATAAATGAGAGGCTTGTTCTGACAAAGAAAAGCTTAGCTTTTATGAGTTGAGTTTGAGCACCACATCGATAATGCTTTAACTTACTGTGCTGTTTTCCAGTTTATTTTTGAAAGATATCACTGCTGTCAGTATGGCAACCATTGCATACAGTGTTGCGAACTTTTTTTTTTTAAAGTCAGATAGAATGTCCTGATTTACAGGCAGATTTGCTGAATCCAGGACACTTAGCTGAGGACAAGGCAGTGCTTACTGTATTTTTTGCTGCAAAATCCTTTCTTCCACGCATGAACTGCACATTGCTAGGTTTAATGTTTTACTTTTCTGACCTGGAATTCCATCCCAGACCTCTTGTTTTAAGGCAGGGATCATCATTGTTCTTAATGTGCAAAAAAAATTTCAAGGGACAAATGAAGCTGAAGTTAAGAGCTTTAAAACATTTTTCTTCTTTATTTCCAATGTAATTGGGGCTTTTTTTTTGTCTAAATTGTTTTCAGTCTGTGATGACTCCATCTAGGAATGTTTGTAACTTTACTTATAATGCTGGTGTTGTAACTGAGTATAGCAAAAGTTAGTACTTGTTATGATTTAATGAAAAGTCTGAATTGAAGTTGCAGTGTTCAGTAAATGCATGTATATATACAACTGTTCTTACATCATTTACAGCTCTGGCTATTTGAGAGCAAAACAATATATGGAAGAAGAGAACTATGACAAAATTATCAGTGAAAGCACAAAAGAAATTGAAGCAAAGGGAAAATACATGGCAGAAGCTTTGCTTCTGCGAGCTACTTTCTACTTACTTATTGGCAATGCAAATGCTGCCAAACCAGACCTAGATCAGGTCATCAGCATGGAAGATGCAAATGTGAAGGTAAGAATCTGTCACAGCTGGGTTGTCGTTTGTATTGAGAAAACGTAGAAGTTAGACGATAAACTTGCAATATAGTTCAAGAGCTTGTTTTTCCAAGTTTTCACATACTTTAATGGGAGTGTTTGGTTTATTTACCATTTTGTCTTTTTATTCCTGACGAATTGTTTTTCAAGGGGTTGGGTTTTTTTGAGACAGCTGTGCTAAGTAGTACAAACTAAAGTACAGAGGAAGCTAAATGAATTGGAAGCTTTCCAGTCTGAAAAATCAGTTCATAAATAAGAGAAAAAACATTCATTGTACTTGCTTGACCTACTTCAAAAAATACTGATCTATTTGAAAGCATAGGGAACCTGTCTTCTAAAGGTTTTTTTGGGGGTTGAATATTCACTGAGATGGAAGCATAGGCTGACATATTTGAAATTAAGCAAGGGAGTTCATTCATGTAGAGTCAATATGAAATTTATTCCTGCTTAGAATGAATGAAATCTGTCAGTGGGAGAAACTAGTCAAATGAAAAATTTACTGTAATTGTAACAAAGCCTTAAATCTGGAGGAATGTTGGAGTGGCTAGTGCTTCTTTGAACTTTTTTACAGCTCCGAGCTAATGCTCTGATCAAACGAGGAAGTATGTATATGCAGCAGCAGCAACCTGTGCTGTCCACTCAAGACTTTAACATGGCTGCTGATATTGACCCTCAGAATGCAGATGTTTATCACCATCGAGGACAAGTAAGAAACATTAGAGATTTTGTTCCAATACTTGAATATTTCAGTATATACTAAAAGAAAAATAAAGATCAGTACATCATCAGACACACTTTGTACTGTTTGTGGCAGAAAAACGTGAACTAATTTGGAACTGTTGCAGAATAAACACACAGTCTAATTTGCAGGTTCAGGTCAGGCAGAAGCAGTTTATTTCTGTAGCTATGGGAAAGAACACAAAGCGACATAGGCTCAGCCCTCTATCAATATGAACTCTGACTTAAAAGTACTAGGGCTTATATACATTTACAGCAGATATAAGCTGCACTGTGAAGCGGCCTGATAGGGCAGAGCAGCATCTGCATAGAAAGAAACTTTGTTACATTGGATGTAAGGTGTGTTGCTGATAAGTCAGCATCTGCAGCACTGCGGCCCAGACTTGCATCTCTTCAGCTCATCCCTCTCTGGCTTGTGACGCTGCCGCGTCCGTGACTAATTTCTAGGCCTAGAAGGGCCTGCTTCCACAGAGCTGTAATATAAAAGATGCTGGAAGAAAAAGGAAACACTACCATATGCAGATAAGCTAAGTCGTATCCATAAGGAATAATTCCACGGATCAAGTGCCCTCTCTCCAGGAATTCATTAGATCTCTTTAGTGCTCAGAAATAAGAATGGCATTACATGTTGAACACAATCAAAGTTTTCTGCAGATTGAAAACTACTGTTTTACAGTAGCTTCAGAGTAAAGTAAGAGGATGATGAAGTGAGCTCCACTCTTGTGGAGGAATGTCAAAAAAAAAAAAAAAAAAGAGTCGAAATGCAAGCTGGGAGAGCCAAAATGTTTTGCTGTCCAAATAGTCCACAGGCATTAACTACAGCAAGGCAAAGCGACTTGAGAAAATACGGCATAGTTTTGAAGACTGGATATAATGTTAAAGCAGTAACGGTAACAGTCTAAAATGCAAGCATTCTCAGTCCCTTACATATGGACATTGTCTTTTTGTGCACAAGGCCAAAGTTTCACTGGTGGCTCTGTTATTTTGTGGCAGTGCTTTTTAGTTACCTGTTTTAGAGGTTTCTAGGCAGTTCTAAAACTGAACTGGAAGCAATATGAGTAACTGATGCTAACTGAATTATCACTTAAGTGTCTGAAGCACACATTAAATACAGAAATAGGATTTTCTTTTATTCTGGCTAGTTGAAAATCCTGCTTGACCAAATTGAAGAGGCTGTGGAAGACTTTGATGAATGTATCCGATTGCGACCCGATTCTGCTTTGGCTCAAGCACAGAAGTGTTTCGCCCTGGTAGGTAACATGCTGCTGTTTATCTGGGTGCTTTTTCTTTTTAAAGAGTTCTGGAAAACATACTGTGTTTCTCTGTTTTATTCCAATTTAATGGAAAAGTAGGGCAACAAACATCTCAATATCTTTTAATAATAAGGTAAAGAATGCAACAGTTTCTTTAGTTGGAGTAAGGGTTTGCTGCTTTCATTTTGTAATGTTTGTTATTCATACAGTAGGTCATCTTTGCTGTTTTGTGGTAGGGGAACAAAAATAGTTGCTCTAATTTTATCACAAAAAAAATTATTTAAATAAACCTTTAATGTTGCTGAAAATTATCATCTTCAAGAAATTGGAAACTATTTCAAGCTAGTACAATGCCTCTGTGTGCAGGAATCTTCTGAGGACAGCTTTGCATGGTGTGAACAAGGGGGAAATTTAGGCTTGGAATTTCTAGGCTTTTGAAATAGAGGGAGGTTATTGGAAACTACCAGGCCTTATGGCTTCCTTTTTCACCCCTTTTTCTCTCCAAGTCCACTCTACCAGAGACTTGGACACATGGTAGGTTCCTAAAAACAGATTTGGTAGGATATACAGGCATGTCATCTTGTGGAAGTGGTAATTGTTATGATGCATGCATCTCTTGGGAAGTGGGTAGAGACCTGATGAGGTGCTTTTTTTGTCGTGGTGTTTCATTTTTTTCCTTTTTTTCATGATTTTTTTCTTTTTCTTTCTTGAATAGTACCGCCAAGCTTATACAGGAAATAATCCTTTGCCTGTGCAAGTAGCCATGAAAGGCTTTGAAGATGTCATAAAAAAATTTCCAAAGTGTGCTGAAGGCTATGCACTCTATGCTCAGGTACATTTTTCTCTCTCTTAAAGAAAATGCTGCATTTTCTCGCACCTTTTATCTTGGATAGCCTACATTTCTTCAAATAATATCTGAAGATCTTTGAGAATAAGTTCTGAGATAACACGTGCTGTCTTCAGTAAGCTACCTGAATTTATGGGTATGTGTGTTCTGGGTAGAGGAAGTAGAGGGGAATTGGTAGATCAGAATATAAGTGATGAGAGTCAGAGGTGGTTATTAGGAGACAGAGGTATGGCATACACTTCCCCTTGAATTCCTGCATGTGTGTGGCATCTCACTTGATGGACATCAGGGATTCTCTAGGTAATTTGTGAGTTAAATGCGTGGAACTGGGGTGACAGTTTCGTTCCGCTACAAATGACATACACTAGTTGAGCAGAGTTTAGTACAGATGTTCAGAGTACACTTGTAACAGAGACTGTCGTTTCTTCTCGAAGGAAATGTGCTGCTGGTTCTAGTGCGAAGTATGAGATGTTCCGATTTTAAGTAGGTAGGCAGTATGGATGTGTTTCTTTTTGAAAGAAGTACATTTGAAAAAGAAAGAAGTTGAGACTTGCAGGTACAGAGTTACTTGCAGTACACTTATTATGTTGCTTGTGGATCTCCCGTTATAGATGATACTGCGATCAGTAATTTTTGCACTTAAAGCCTAGCAGCTTTCTTCTAAAAAGCCTCAATTCTGAAACTTAACTCTGGTAACTGGTGTGCCTGGCCTGCTTTACGATAAGACAGCTATATCCAATCTCACATAGTCAATATAGCTTTAATTAGAATTAGCCTAGTGCAGAGTACATGTTTTGGTTGCATATTGATGTATAGGTTTCTGTTTTGATGCAGGCGCTAACTGATCAACAGCAGTTTGGCAAGGCTGATGAAATGTATGATAAATGCATTGACCTTGAGCCAGACAATGCCACTACATATGTTCATAAAGGGTATGTATTGAGTTTGCGATCTTTTTGGTCAAGAGCAGTTGGCATGTTTAGATGAATCAACCCTAATTGAATGTTTGTGTTTAGAAGCTTAGCCAGGAGAAAGAACTATGTGAAAACAGCTTAGTGCTGTTACGTGTATTTCTATAGTTTCTCTTGACTAAACTGTAAATAAGTTTCAGTAAAGTTTTATGAGTGTTCATTCCTAATTGAGTATCTACTTGAAGTATACGACTCTTACTTTAGCCTCATTTAATTTAAGCTTGGTGCTGAAGTTTTCTCTTTCATAAAACAACTTGTATCAAGTTGTCTTGAGAGGAATTTATCTTTAGACTCATTAAACTGAAAACCTGGCTAATTGAAAGTGACTTTCACATATACATTTTTTTAAAAGCAGCGAAGTTACTGTCGTCCTTGTATTAAATTACAAACATTTGGGATCTTTTTTTTTTTTTTGCTTAAATGATCTTAGTTATGTGAGGAGTTTGTGAAATTTGTTCTAAATTTTCTCTTTCTCTTCCAGTTTACTTCAGCTCCAGTGGAAGCAAGATTTAGACAAAGGGTTAGAACTCATAAGCAAGGCCATTGAAATCGATAACAAATGTGATTTTGCATATGAAACCATGGGAACGATTGAAGTGCAAAGGTAATGTTCAATTGCAGTGTTAAGAGTTCTTAGTTACTTTTGAAATTAAAGCAGTCCTTTAGATTTCCCCATGGATCTTAAGCTTTTTGTAAGATCATCTCCCCAGTGCTGTGCGAGGTCAGCTCTTACCCAAAGTCCAGATTTCTGGTCTGTAATTCTTAGTTAAGGCCTTCCTTTCTCTGTGGCATGATTTTGCTTTACAATGTGATAAGTTCCCATATTCACCAATTTCATATTTTCTGGACAACATGCAAATGAGTCTGTGCATGTTTAAAAACATTCCTTCTGCATTTAAAGTGACTTCCTTAATTATTACTAGGCTTCCTGTGTTTTTAATGTAAAAAACACAGGAAGCCTAGTAATAATTAAGGAAGTCAGTAAACATATCTTACTGGACCTTTTGTACTAAGGTACACGAGCTATACTCTGAAGCCTGACCGTTTGGGTTTAATGCCAACGTGACTGCAGTTTGCAAGCTCACAGGGTAAAGAGGAAAGACTAATGCACTATTCTGTAACCGTGCATTGTATCACAATTGAGCAAAAGCTTGGGGTGTAGCTGAGAGTATAGTAGGGTCTTTTTTTACATGTCTAGCCCATCAAAAAGGCAGACAGTTAAACTGTTGCCATAAGAAATTTTACAAGCATTTCCTATTTAAATAATGTGAGCTCTTGTCTTTGCTAGTTTTAGTCTTAAGTATACAAACTCTTTTCAAGAGAGATGAGAGTTCATTCGGTTGTCCCAGCATTATCTTTGTAGTAAACTTGGTGTCCTGTGGAGAACACTTTATCCTCCACTACCACCCCTGGGGGCTCTCAAGAGGAAGGGTGTAAAACAGCCGTCCTAGTTGCTTAGGCTTGGTAACAGCTCCTCTCAGTTTGCTCATCATCATCACAAGTTCTTGTGGTGGTTCCTCCCAGAGTCCTTTTAAGCTGTTAGTAGTGGAGACCATAAGTCCTGAAGGAAAAAAAGATGCTGTAGAGATGAAGAGATTGCTTTGCCAGTCTTAATTGGACTGCATTTTGGTTTATTTCAGAGGTAATCTGGATAAAGCCATTGAAATGTTCAACAAAGCTATCAACCTGGCCAAATCTGAAATGGAGATGGCCCACCTCTACTCGCTGTGTGATGCTGCCTATGCCCAGACAGAAGTTGCAAAGAAGTATGGATTGAAACCACCAACACTGTAAAGAAATGAGGAGGAAATGACCTTCTAAAGTGAAGTTGCCCACTTCAGCCAGCCCTAAAGACGCTGTTGCAGACCATGTTGAATGGTGGAACTTAGTTTTTTCCCGTTCATGGTGTTGTCATTTGCTACATCTGTTAAATGTTTAGGTGTTGTGGGAGTGGTTGTTCAAGGAAGTATGCAGTGTTGCATCTTGTTCCTTCTGCAGCAAAAACCTTGAAGCGTGTTAAGGGAAATAAAAGTTGCAGGGGAACAAAAGGAAGATATTTTGGCCATGCAAATAAAAACTTCACATTGGTTCATTTGGGGTGATTTTGTTGTGGGCGATTTTTGCTTTATCAAACAATATTACAGCATGTGGGTTTTTTTTCCTGTTGATTTTAAAGGTAATACTAGTCAGTGCTGTAAAATAGGTTTCTTTTTTATATGTAATTAATCCTTGAGGGTTGATTTTAATTTTGCAAAAAGGAAAAAATTAATTTTCAAACTGTTTAATAATAGAGGGGTTTTTTAAGTCAGTAGATGTGGAGAGAATCCCTGTAAATATATGCAAGCATGCACAATCTTCCCTTAAAGCCCCTCCCACCCTCTGCATAACTTACTTAGAAATAGTCCTGTGGCAGCTATTAGGGAATTAATTTGATAGTCCTTCTCCTCACCCCAGAAAGCCCTAGTGTACTGTATAGGAGAGCTAGTACAAAGGTTGGTTGGGGAAAGAGGTCGGCTAACACTGCTTCAGTGTAGGCTTTACTGGAAGAAAGGCTGTGTTCCTGTGCAGCGGTCCTTACTTGAATGTCACAGGAAATTGTTCTGAAGGGTTCAGAGGGACTTTCAAGAACAGAAAGCACTGCTGGGAGTAGAGCTGCCAAGGTAAGGTCATGCTTGCATATAATCTTTGTAATCTCTGATGCTCTTGCTTAAATGTAACAGCTAATAGACCGTCTAAATTCTCCTCAGTCTCTAGAGGCTGCTGCGTTCTAATCTGTTCCTTGTAATAGCCCTTTTCAGGATTAAGTGAGAGAAGGAACAAAGCATAGGATAAAACTTCAAATAATGGATTTAGAATCTGTGCTGGTTTCCTTGTTCTTTAGACTATGTCTTGTCCAAGATTACAAATACTGTAGGAAGGAAGCAATTGTTCTGCAAATAGCAGATTGGCAAGTTATTAAATACTAATATGAATGGTCTTCCTCTAGCTAGGAACTTCACTGAGGGCTCTCTTTCGTCAGTCCATCTTGCCTCTCCCTGGATTGATGTGGCTGGATAAACCTCATGCAAATACTTAATTGATGTAGCTTAATTTACCATACACTAATCTGGGCTTCTTTCCATCCTGAAATCATAGATTTGCTTGTGCTGAATTGTCTAATGTATTTCATCTCTTAAAGAAATTGTGCTGTGGTCAAACTGTCTTGTCTAGTTGTGCCACCATATAGCAGCAGCTTGTGTTTTCAACTTGACCTTCCTTTCTCCCAGCAACTACAGTTGAGAATTCAAATGGTGGAGAGTAGACATAAAGATCTAATAATTCTATTTTAGCTAGCTCAGTAGGTGATCTGAAATCATAGCGTTGGTGTAGAATTGAAGGCATTGGAAGGTACTGGCAGCTTCTAAGGGCACTGCACGTAACAAGTGTCAAATGTCATGTGGAACTTCCAATCTCTGCATCAATTACCTGAGAACAAAAATATGCCAGACTGACTGATGCGGCCTGTTCTCCTGAGGAGTTTTTATTCGCATGGCCTTATTTACATTGGCATTTTTCCCTCTTCACCCTACCTGTACCCCCTTCTTTATCCCACCCAATCAATTAAGGGAAAAAAGCATGTGCTGTTGAATACTAGCATTCCAAATCATCACAGACTTTTGCCTGTTCTTGAACTAGTTTGAAACTGCACTGAAAGGATGCATTGTCTGTAATTTTTTTTTTGTAAATGACGTATCACCTGTAAACTGAAAAAATAAATATTACCTTCAAGTATCTCTTTCTGACATGCATAACAACAGGATTTGATGAAAGTGTTCTCTGCAGTGGTGCTCTCTGTGCTTATTTGAGGTTGCTCTGAATCTAGGAAGAGCTAATGATGACTGACTCCCTGTCATCTTCTCTCACATCAACTTTTAAGAAAAAATGAGGAGACATGGAATTAACATATCTTATCTCTGATGGCTTCCCTCACCCACAGAGGTATGATCTCAAGAGCTGAAGATTACAGGGGAAAGGAAATCCAGCTAGGAAAGCTGGGAATCAGAGTAGCTGACACCCTGTTAATTTGTACGTGCAGATGGATCCCTTTGGTGAAAGGGATTTTCTTTTTTTACATGGCTGATGTACTGTGCATGTGAACTTTGAGAAAAGTTTTCTTTAGTAGGGATCGAGAGCTGAAATGAAACAAGTATTACTGCTTTTTAAAAAAACATTGTTGAAATAATGTAGGAACCTAGTACTGAAGACTGGGAAAAAACTGGTGTATCCTAGAGACTCTGGGAAGCTGCTTCTACACATAGTGGTCTTCCATCTTAATTCTGATCATGTAAAATCCCTGTTGTTCATGTTAGAGACAAGTTTGTTGGAATGGAGATTAGAAGTTGTGACCTGAATTACTAGGATTTAACTGCAAATTTAAAATGAAGAGGGAACTAATGTATACTAAGGACCTGTACAGTAACTTATTGTGGAACTATTAAGAGCAGCTTAGATGCAGCTTTAGCCAGGCTCCCCAGCTGCAGTGGTAATAACACTACCCGAAACAACAGGCATTGCTGTGTTTTCTGCCATTTCTTTAAAAAGAATTCAAACTCTTGCAGGCTGAAATTCTGGAGCTATTTCAGGGCTGTTACTGGCTGGTTTTCTATACTTGCAGAATACTGGTGCATATGTATAATATGGATACTTAAAGTGCCTGTTTTCTACCAACACAGAGATTGAGTATTGACTGCTTTAAGTATTATCTAGCTGAGAACTGGTTGTGTACTTTATTCATTGAAACCCCCAAAAATTCACAGTCCTGTTTGTATCACTTCTGAGTGGAGCACACTGGAGACCCCTAACACATCTTACTAAAACAAGGTGCTTAGAAGTTGTCCTGACAGACTGAAGATGACTGAGCTGAGGTCACCCCTTCAGCTGAGGTCACCAAAGTAGCTCACTACAGATTTTCACCCCTTCTCTCCATTTGGGATTCCAGGGGAGGAGGGTCCAGGCCACGGATTCTTTTGTCTGTTGCAGACCGCACTTTGCATTTCTAAAATTAAGTGGTCAGCCCATAGGAATCCTGCAGTACTTTAATCCTCCAAAGGTAGTATTTAGTTCCTGTTCTGCTGCATGTTAAACTAGTACAGAGAAGGGAGGGAAAGACAGAGGGGAGTAGTTTAGAAAAATGGATGTATAATAGTTTCTGTTTCTAATCAGAAGCTGAAGCCCAGTGATGGCCATCATGGATGCCAATTGTTGAGTATGTGGGAGGCATTAACCTAATGCAGGAGACTTGACTCAAATGATAGTTTGTTGATTTTTTTTATATTTATTTTTCAACAAATAAATCTTCATTTCACCTTATGCTCTGTGGCTTGTTTCTTAAGAGTTCCAGTACAGTATGCACATCAAAATGCAGTGAAAAGTACAGACCAAAAAAATGCCTGCTGGAATAGATAATGCCACTGAGTGGAATGGTGTGACCTGTCTTCTGAAGGGAAAGATGCCTCAAGGTTAATTTAACCATTAATTTTCCTCTACAAAACACACAGGTAGCTCATTCCAGAGAAGCCAAAAGAACATTAAAAAAAAAAAAAGTCAAGAGAGCAGCTGTGGGAAGAGAAGGATGGCTGAACCTGAATGAAACGGTAAGGTGTTTTTGGGGGAAACTGGTGGATAACTAGAGTGTGACAAAACCGCTTGCTCCTCACATTCTTGTATTTTGAAATCTTCTTTAGCCATACTGCTGTATTGGTTTTGCTGCTGGAAAACCAAAAGCCTAGTGATAAAGGCTGGATAGTTACAGTTGCTTCTTTTTTTCATCCCAAGGAGAAAAAAAAGCCATTTGCAAATTCTTATCTTTTAACATTAGAAGTACCAAGGTGTCTTCCTTCTAAGAAGAAGAAGGAAAAAAAAAAAACCAACAACAAAACACTAGGCTGGTTTTAAGTATTTTAAAGGCATCTTTCATAATCAGTTTGTTAGCCTCTTCAGCAGGACCAATGAAGTAAGGAGTATTTCCCATACAGTTGATGGGAGTTGGCCTCTGGTAGCAATAATGCATTTAAGCATCAAGCAATTCTAGTACCCTGTCTTCTGGAAGACTGTGGGCAAAAAGACTTAATCAGTGCAACAGTTTTCTAACCCTTTTGAGTGACTCCCCTCAGCCTTTTCAGGCAAAAACTGCCAGGCAGCAGAATTAAAGCCTGTCCAGACATTAAATTAAGGAAGCAGAAAATAGAACAAAGGTGTGGTGACATGAATTCCTTTAACAACAGTAACCTGCAGCACCTCCACAATAAACAGGAATTGCAATAAAGAGAATTTAATACATATATATTCCACGCAAGACACACGAACCAAAACTTGTTACAGATTCTTCTATAGTAGTAGTTCTGTCTGGCAGCTTCTTGCATTGTCCCTAAGTAATACAGAGCAGAATTTGGCCTGTTTTCCTTAGTGTGTTAAATTTTAAGATCTCCAAGTTAGAAATTGGGCATTCAAAGAACTGTGTTAAGGCACATACAACTAAGAAGGACAGAGATGGAAGAATGATGCTTCCAGATTACCTGATAATTTCACTGAAAAATTCACAATACCAAAGCTGACTTCAGAGGATTTTGAGAGAAGGTTCCCATTTCTATGTTCTACAAAAAAAGCCCCAAAAAGGTAACTAAAACATTATGATGCATAAAAAGCAATGTTCACTACTACTGTGTTGAACTGATTTCACCTCCATCTTTATCCTAGCTGTAAAATACTGTTAAATACTGAAGTATGAGAGGACATCTAAAAGTTGTATTTGAATCAATTTTAGAATTACACCACCAAGTTGGGGTTTTTTTTGCTTGTTTTTGTTTTGTTTGTTTGTTTCTTTTTTAATTAACTGGTACATTTAGCAGTAGACTGTGGAGCAACTAGTAAGGGAATCCTTATGAAGATGAAAGCAGCAGCCATTTTGCCAACTGAACCGCCCCTATTCACCCAGCTTCACTTTTTCATCTCTATGCCATAGAGATCACAACGCTTCTGGCTTAAAATAGGAATTTGTTGACGTATTTCTGTGAGTTTCTTCAGATCTGCAGAGGGGGAAGAAAGAGCTATTAGAACAGCAGTCAAAAAGGAAAGCTCCTGACTTGCTCTGAGGTAAGGCAGGGAGAAGGACAACTTTCATGGAGAATGGGTCTGTAAGGCACTGCAACTGGACAGCCGGGACTGAAGGAAGCCTCAACTTTGCTCTTTCCTAAGGTGGGAGCTTCATCAATTAAGGAAACTGGAAGACTACAGTCAAGTGCTGCTTGTTCTTGATTTAATCTAGCAAAGGTGGAGAAGGGATGGGAACACTGCATCATCTGTAATTGCATGTGCAAGCCTACAGACTTAAAAAACCTGTGTCCTTAGTCTCATGACCTGTACTGAAAAAAGCAAGGGGGGGGGGGGAATCCAAATTGTACCCTTACCTATATCTGTGTATATAACTGTTTCCTCAGCCCCAGCTTTGGCTATGACTTCACCCCTGCAAAATTAAGCACATTTGTTCACAGCATTAACACAGAGGTCTCAAGGCATCAGTCCAGTTGCTGCTGTTTGTACAAAAGGGAGTTCCTACCCTTGATGTCTACAGCTGTAAAGACACGGCTGTCCTAAAAATAGCATCATAATTCATAGCTCTGGCATGAAAGAAATGGCTTCCAGGCTTTATCCATGGCACGCTTTATATGTGACATATACACACTTAACATAAGGATGATTCCAAAGATCAAGAATCATGGTAAAAGCAACTGTGAGAACCAGTGCATGTGAGAATGCAATATACCTCAGGGGGGAAGAAACAACTTCACCAGAGACAGCCATATATGGCAAAGACTAACACTTTCTCCTTTCAGATCCTACTGGCTTTTAATAGGAGTATACTGACATTCTGCATGAGCTACTGAATGTTATTTATGCTAGGTGTTCTGTCACTGCTTTCATCATATAAAGTTAAAAGCTCAAGACATAGATAAAGCTCTTCTTACTTTGCAATCATCTGGAAGAGAACTATAAGTGGATTTACTTGAAAGAAAAATAGCAGCCAGATTTGGTCACTTTTACCTCCTGTGCATCTGCGTGACTTCTGCTTAAGTCAGAGTATGTCTCCTAGCTGAAGCTGAAGACATTATTCTTGTTACCTCTTATGTCAAAGCAGTGTTGTTCTTTGAGGAACAACTACTTTGAGAAGTAGTTTTGTATAAGCTGTTTACGATGGTTCAGTTTGGCCCAGAGAATTACCATAATGAATAGTACATAACAGACTGAACTCCAGGAAAAAGTTGAAAACAGCAGCAGCTTAACAAATGCTAAATATTAAGACTAAGTGGCTTCTTTGCTACCAAAAAGAATACATACTGTGTAGTTTCTTTCTTGTTTTTCAGTCAGACAGTTTTAAAGGATGATTTTGAGAATGTAGGCTTAAGTCTCAGATGCTTTTTACCGAGAACTTATGACATTTTTAAGAGTAGATGGAAATGTGGGACTGAAACGTGACTGTGAAGTAGAACATATTTTTTAATCAAGAAAAGGTGGGTTTGGGTTTTTTTTCTGAACTCACCATGGATTTACTACAGTGCTGTGTCCCCAGGCAACATAGGATGCTTTTTCATCTCTAGCAGGAGATACAGTAGCTACGTAGACTTGATTATCAACAGCTCTGTGTTCACAGAAAGACGGGGGGGGGGGAAGTTAATAGATTTATTTTTTTATATACCACAAATTAACTAAGCAGAAGAGAAAGAATTCACTCTGAAGGGCAAGCTATATATCCTCCCAAGGACTAGCCAAAATTGTAAATGATATGAAGGTCAGAGAAAGCAGAGCCTGGAAACAGAAGTCTCTAGCACCTGCTCCAGAGTTAGCGGGTAGAATGAATTACATACCCATTTAGTATGTAGCAAAGTTGATTGAAGCTGACCAAATGAATAAATAACACTGCATTCAGGAATCTCAGGGTCTATTTCTATCTGTAACTAGAGCAGTTCTCAAATTGTTATTGGCTCTTCTGTCTAGAAGTTTATGTGTGAAGGGTGCTTACAGGGAAAAGGGTCCTTGAAAGGGCATAACTGCTGAGGGGCTGGCAGGAGTGAAGGATAAGCATTTCCTGCTTTTCTGCTTGACAACAAAATCCTCTTGGTGTCCCATGCAAGGCTTGAGGAATGGTGCTGCTCCAATAGCAGAGTGGCCCTGCAGCACCACTTCTCATGCTTTGGAAGACAAGAACTGGTCAGTTCCACATGCTAAAACTCCCTCTGGAACAGGAGGATAAGCTGCTACTTTGTTCTTACCGTCCCCTTTGTAGCAGTTCCCAATGAGCTGGTCCTGTGGTCAGGTTAAAAGCCCCTGGATATATCAGCAGCTGGCAACCTTTGTTAAAAGAAAATTAGAACCCTACCATCATTAAGGGGAAGACGGTTTACCCTAGAGTGGCCCTTCACATTGAGATTCAAGGCAAGGTTTCTCTCAGTACTTCCCAAACTCTGCCCAAAACGGAACCAAACAGAGCCTGTCCATGCATGACACAGGTGATTACTTATGTCAGCAAAGCCCTGTGATACATTACCAAGTGTGGGGATATACCCATCTCCACCACTCCATCAGCAAATGTGTCAGGAAAGGATTGTTACTTTACTCAAGGAGAACAGACACTCATTTGAACAACAAAGTCTTGGCCACAAGATGCATATTCTGTACTGGGCAAGGATAAGAGTGCCTGATCACACAGATTGCCTAGTATGTCCCACCCTGAAACAGCCCTGCGTAGTTCAGGCCTTAGGGCTAATCATGTTCCATTAGGTGACCCAGCCTCACCTTTCTGTCCATAGACTTGAGCCATCTCAGCAAATCTGATATCATAGCAGATGCCCAGGCCCACTTTACAGTATGCTGTTCTCAAAATACAAGAGACAACAGTCATATCGCTATCACAAGTACACAAAAGCAATCACAAGACTCCCTGTAGCCATCCTGCCAGCTGTTATTTTATAGGTCTCACAGTAACAAGAGGAGCGATATTTAAATGTGTATCCTTATCTGCAACAAGCATTGGCTATTTGTGGGGGAGAATTCATGCTTCATGATGACAGGAAGACTGCAAGAAGCAGTCTTATCTACCCTTAAAAACAGCCATTTCCACAAAATCATGTTACATCAGGTCTTTGTGTAATGTATTAATCTCTGATTTAGCTGCAGATTTTTCAGTTATTTTATTTTCAAAAAAAGAAAGCTCTTGCTGCTCTTGACGGGCTAAAGAAACTACAGTCATGTACTTTCCTAGAGCATGCATATTGCAAGGAGAAAAAAGTGATCATGGGAGATGAGACTCTTTGGATTGCTCAGCAAACAGGACATGTTACTTTTTGAACACTGTGGGGGTGGGGGGAGTAGGTATCTTGCTTTTTTATCTGATGCGGTTGATTCAAGAATGTTAGAATGGGATTTACAGTTAATTGTCTCCATTATTATATCATCCTCACATCAATCAATGTGCCAGTGTAGCTATTTGCTACATATATTCTTTTTCCAAGCCATGTTCTATAAGAAGCATTTTAAAGATGTAACCGCTATTAAAAAATACAGTAACTTCTCTTTAACAAATCAATGGGACCACTATTTATTAAGGGAAGTGCCATGATGTATGTTTCAACCCTTTCTACTCTGTCCTTTTGCAATCACATTGCCTCTTTAAAAGTTTCAGAAGTGACCCATGCACTTGGAACAAACTTAAACTATATTTGCCATGGTTGTCAAATGCCTAATATAAATCTGACAGCCTAAAAATCCATTGCTGGGGAGGAGGAAGGGGAAAAGAACTCCAGAACGACTGTAGTGTTACTGTGCTAGAGCTCCTTAAAGAGATGGCTTGTCTTATACTCACGAGTATCAAACATGGAGAAACTATTCCCTGGACTCAGTGTTTCAGACTCTTTGAACTGTATCTTCCCAGGAATATTAATGTCAAACAAATGAACCTGTAATTATAGTATGAACAATAACAATCAATAACAATTTATCTGCTTGTTATTTATAAGAGTGTCTGCTTGGTATTTGAGCCTCTTTCTATTAGGCATGTGTTTTCTAGATACTGTTATCTAGACTACTCTTTTGTCAGGATGCCAACTAAACACTGCTTAAGATTGTGAGATCTCCTAAAGATGATTTAAAGCAGCTTTCTTCTTTACAGAAACAGACATGTCAGCTATTGGGGGCGGGGGGGAAGACTGGCCATTTTGAACAACATATATAATCCCTGTGACCCAAGTGATGCACATATCAAATGTTTATATTGCTTACCAAATAGAATGTCCTCTCCTTCTCCCAGGTAGTAACAGACATTAGTTAAAAATAGCTAAAAATATAACAATTAATTTGTAGTATGGCTCTATATCTTCCTCATGGAAATAATGCCTGCAAAATAGCTAGATATCTTGATGTAATGAGTACATTTGCTAAAGAAAGGATATTTAATAACCATATTCTGCCATCTTACCTTCCTATGCTTTGCCAACATAGCACCATCGGGCCCAAAGACAGTACAGGTATTATACAACTTTCCACCATCCTCTTCTGGAATGGATCCTTTGTAAAGGCGAGAACAAAGATTTCCCCCACTGTGTTATACGGAATTTTGATCCAATGGCACTAATAGACATTGCCCATTTTTCCCTCAATGAGATGGTCACTAAGAGTAAACTACCTCCAATAAGATATATGCTGCACTCCCTTGCAACTTCTGAGAGCTTTTGTGTCGATTCCCCAGGGATCTTCTCTGCGTACTCCTTGAAGTATTGGGTTCCATATGGAGAATTAAAGCATTCCTAGAATTAGGTGGGGGGGGGAAAAAAAGGTTAAAATCCAGTAATACCACTGAAAGGAGATGCACTTGACCTTTCAACCTCCTCTCTGTCAATCAATGTTCTCATACAATCTTTAGTTATAGGAGTTTAGTTTACAAGAGTTCAATAAACATATCAGAAAATATCAGGAGGCCAGAGAGACCTTAACAATTAGAGAAAACGCAATGGGTGTGTTGGTGTGCATGCCAAACAGAACATGAGCTAGAAGTATCATGCAAGCTGCAAGTAACAAGGCTAGCACTTTTATCAGTCTACACTTAGCAAGATCACAAGGGATGTTCTCATCAGAACAATGAACCAAGTTCCACCTAGTTCATTTGACAAGTTACAAGTTAAATAGATCATCTCAAAACTGGGAAATGTTTGTGCTTGTCCACAGCCTGTGATTTCATCATTTTTGGAAGGACCTTTGAAAAAGCATGCATTTCTCAAAATTACTTACTCTTTTGCTAAAGCAATCCTTGAAACACCATTTCCTCACAACTGAACAGTGTCTTCTGTCCTAGGCTCTAGTTAAAGATTTGCTATCCCTCAGAACCAGGCATGTAATCTTTAGACAGTAAGATTAACAGAGCAGTTTAGATGCCTAAACTAGGTGGCTAGTGATATTTGAGATGCTCAGGATACCCAAAACTTTTACTCTGCATTATATTTGCCAGTTCTGTGAGGATGTGAGACACACCCCCCACCCAACACTTTTTTGTCCCCTAAAGTAGTACAGCTGAAGGCCACAGATAGGCTATCAAACAGTACCAGCAACTGCTCTTCAGCAAGCTATTCCAAGACACCCAAGCATCTGCCTCAATTGTTACCTTTGCTCACTGGAAGTTGTAACAAGACCCCCTCAAAGGGAAAAAAAAAAGAAAAATCAAGCTGTGAATAGCACAATAAACATTTATGCCTTAACCACTCAAGCAAACTTCTTAACAACTGTAGTAGATTCTATTGAACTGGAATAACTGAACGAAAACTGGATGGATGTTTTTGCCCCATATACAGACACTGGGCCAGCAGGTGCCAGCTAACCCACAGCAGAATTTGTAGACGGAAGAGGCAGGAAGAGAAGTCCCACCAGGCTGTCAAATGAGCTTCCCAGGCTTTTCAAAGTTGGACTGAACTTCAAGGAAATTAAAGGAAAATGCCAGCTGCCTCCACCTTCATCTTGCCACTTGCAGTGTCAGTGCGGGTGGTACATGGGCTCAAGAGAACTGGCAGAACTCTGTGCAAGCTTGTGGTAGCAGTGCATGGGGCTGTTCATAAGTTGACATCGGAACAAAACTGCAGACTGTTTGCACAGATCACCTAGTCCTGCGCTCTCCAAAGTGGTAAGAATACAGTGACAGATCTTTGAATTGCTTTCTATCAAGTTCTAGATTCAAATGGATTCTTTTTTTATTTTTTATCCATAAACATTACAAATTTTTTTTTTTCCACCAATTTTTCCTGGTTCAGAAATGAAAAAATTTTAACACATCAAGACTAGCACATCACAGGAAAACTGCCATATGCCTCTGCAAATGTGTATATTATATAGTCAGTGGAAGTTACTTTTGTTCTTTATGTAGTGTGACTTTAAAAAAAAAGCGGAGGGAAGAGAATATTTCATGACAATGCCCTAAGGCCAGTATGAAATTTACCTCCCAAAAGTCTGAAAAACCTTGCCCTTGTTTGACAAGTTTTACTCTAAAAAGCATAAATTATCATTGGCAAAGTGAGTATCTCAACTAAATAGGCCTGGAAAACTCAATGTTTGTACACATGATGAAACTAGCAAATAATAGATAATCTCAATGCAGGAGGCCCAGACAGAATAATCAAAGGTCACATTTGCAACAACACATGAGCTGTGTTAGCACAGAGGAGCTGGGAAGGTTGCTTAATACTTCACCTGTGACAGCAGGAGGGAAAACATTCATACCAAAAGTTCACCCAGAGAAGAACTTTGCACTCCTAAGTCACATACCGCAGGGCACAGAGGTAACACATGTACCCCGAGAAAGAGAGAAAAAAAGCTCAAAGCTATACTGGGAAGGTCACCTAGTTGGCAGCACACTGAACTGTATGAAAATTCAGCAAGGTAATCATGGCTGAAGTCCAAAAAGTAAATCAGAAATGGTCAGTAATTTTAAGTGGCTATTTATGTTCCCACACAAGCAAGTCACAAGAGAAGTGTGTTTTAATCATAATTCAGCCACAAACAAATGACCTGCTAGAAATGTCTTCAGTCTACTTTGTTTCTCATACGCTACCTCATCTGGAACAATTATGGCAAAGATAGTTACTGTATACCTATTTTCTTTCATCTTCCTATCAACATTCTTTAGCTGAAAATCACCTTTTCCTAGCATGGAAAGCTTCTGCAGTGTCACTTTTGTGAATTCAAAACATACCAGTGATGGAATTGCCTGGAATTTAAGCCAGCAAAAACTTAACCAGAATCTTATACCACAGAAAAGACAACCTGCTTTTTTTTCCCCCCCCTTCTTCTTTTCGCCTTCTTAAGTGTGCTGCTAGACAGAATCCCTAGTGTTTGTTTTCCTATTTTGGAGCCTCATACAGCATCTAAGCTATCCAGAAAGAAACAGAAATATATATATAATGCATTAGTAACACTACAAAGAGGTTTCCAAGGGTTTGAGGTATAGGGGCTAAGTAGACCATGACCTTTACTCACAGGTAGAGCCACAACTTTTGCTCCTTTAGCTGATGCTTCTCTCACCAGTCCACAGGCTCGTTGAAGGTTATCTGATTTAACAGCAGATACATGAAGCTGAATAAGAGCGAGCCGGAAGTCTAATGGCAGAAAAGAAAAAAATTAGTCAGCAGAATTCCCCCAGGAAAAACTCTTCAAAATTTGAATTCAGTAAGCGTTTAACAAAATAAATTTACTTATATATTAACATATACACAAACCCCTGCCAGCTCATTTTGCAGTTTGTCTATGACTCTGGAAACAGTTTCTTAACACAGGGAGAACTGTCAAACCTGGGCTTGCTAATGGGAACCATACATCGCCATTACCCTGCTCAGGTCAAAGATCACAGAGTTCACAAGCCAGCAACCCTTAGCCTAGGCAGTAACCAGCCCAAGTTCTAGTGCAAGATACCATGTGACAGAAAGGGAGATAACTAGTCACCTACACCTGCATCTTCCTTCCCAGTTTGCAAACCTATCTTTTTGTTGCCCTCTTCGACTGATGACCACTGCATGTCCTAAAATGCCACAAGCAAACTAAAGGATTGGATAGTCCCAAAAGCACTAAATATGGTAATGATTTGCTTTTATCCCTCAAATCACACCTAGCCTGGGAAATGGCTATAAAAAACAATAAAGGTAACATCTTTCCTGATCATTTATCTGCAATTTGGTTTGCAGCCAAGAGACAGCTGCAAGTGTTAGCAACACTGTCTCACATACAGACCACTATAGCTTAAAGAAAAAGCTGCAAGCAACACAGCCTCAGTGGTCAGGGAAAAAGGAAGAACTGATTCAACTGAAGACGAGATCGGGTCAGGAACAGCCAAGCAGAATATCTTTCTTCCCACTTTAGTTCTCACTTCAGTAGCTAAGCAGCTAATTTCTAGAGGTTAAACAAATTATTAACTGTTCACTTTGCCACTCTCCACCTGAGAGACTCTTAATATTTGGGTTTTTGAGTAAACAAAGCTTCACTGAGAGTTTGAAAAGATGTAAACATAGTTAGCTTCCAGACCCACCTAGATAACCACACTAGGAATCTGTCTGAAACTTTCCCACATTTGTGGAATGTGTTTTAGCTCAGAGAAATTGGATGCTTAAAGATTTACATTTCAGCATAAATTTACTTTTGCAATAAAACCAAAAGAGCATCTACAAGGAAAAAAATTCAACTAACTTGTCCCATAATGTTTAAAATACCAGTAAACCATTAACCTTATTTTCCACATGCCTCAGGTTTGGAGTTTGTTAAAAGGCAAAATTGAAGCTCAGGCTCAACAGAAAACACGTACTTGGGCTCACAGTTTTGTTTAAAAACATTGAGATGTAGAAGTAACAGAAATACAGAGAAATGTGCAACAGTGCAATAGAGACCCAAGATCGCTTCTTCCAGCCTTGCTAAGCTGCCTCAAAAACTTCTTTAAAAGCAACTCTTAGGATAAGCCTATAACAACGCAAAGCACAGCCAGGTAAAAGCGTATCAGAGCAGAATAATGGTTCGTGTTTGTATCACTATAAAGCTGGTTTCTTTGCAAATCATCAGAAGCTAAGCACCTCTGGTTGGTTCAGCGCAAATTTCTTGACAAACTGACCACTGCAGCAGTACTGACAGAGGCACGGCAAGCGGTTTCTACCAGTCTGTGGCAAAGCCAGAGTGCCCAGGGCAACTCCCTCCAGTACCTGCGTTATGTCACACCCCTTCGAAGGCTCAGAGACAGCACCCAGGGCCGAGGCCTTTCCAGTCCCGACGAGGACTGGGGACCCCGGGGGACACTGGCCGGGGCAGCTGCCAGCGCGCGGCCCCGTCCCCGTGGTGAGGTAAGAGGCCCAGTGGGGACAAGGAGGGGCCGGCAGCGGCTCAGGGGGAGGCGGTGACTCCGCGGAGAGACCCGTGGCGGCGCCGCTCACCGGCTGAGGCCCCGGGGCGCGGCTGAGGCCCCGGGGCGGGAGGCCGGAGCTCCGCGGGAGTGGCGGGTTCAACCCCGTATCCGCCCTTCTCCCCGGGGCCCGGCCGGGAAGGAGGCAGGGAGGGAAGAAGGGAGTGCGAAGAGGAAGAAAAGGAGGAGGAGGGGTACGAGAGAAGGTAACCGTTGGCTCCGCGCGCGCCGCCACTCACTGGCCATGGCTCCGCGCGCCGCCCGCATCCCCGCGCAGCCCCGGCTCCGCCCTTATAGGGCAGGGCGGCCCGCCCGGGCGCGTGCGTGCAGGCCCCGGCGCGGAGGCTGCTGGGAAATGTAGTCGTGTCGTGCCGTCCCCGTCCCGTCTCCCCCCGCGCCCGGCGGGCGGCGACCAGGCCGGAACCCGCCGGCGAACCCGCGGCAGAAGCGGCGGCTGCAGCTCCTCCGGCGGGACCGGGAAGCGCCTCACCGGCGGGGCTTGTTTAAAACAGCGACTCATATACCGCTCTTAAAAAGCCCGGCCCATTCCCTCGATCCGAGCGCTTCCCCGCAGGGTCGGGCGGACGCAGCGTGCGGGAGCGGGAAGAAGGAGCAGGGGAGGAACGACCCCAAAAAGCCCAAACCGCTGCTTGAGCTTTTCCCCCCGCCGAACCCCGGCGGGTGGCAGGGAGCTGGCAGTGCTCCTCCAGCGCCTGGCAAAAAAAAAAAAAAAACCAAAAAACCAAACCCATAACCCTGCCACCCGAGTCTCTTGGTGCTCCACAGCGTGGACGTGCCGACGTGCTGTATCTCCCCAGCCCTGAGCAACCCCCAGCAGCCTTGTATTTGTGAGGGGCTTGTCCCAAGAGGTCTGTACCAGTTTATAAGGCAACTCGTTCCCCTGGGACATCCCCATCTTCCTTTCCAAGAACAGCACCTCCTAAGGCACAAACCCCTATGCTAACTTGTCGCGCTGTTATTACCAGCTTTAAACACCGAGCGCTCCCTTTCACCTGCAGAACATCGCTGCCTCATGTATATGTTTTACAATCTCGGGCTTTTTAAAGGCATGCTTGTAGAATTGTAAATTCACGTCCAAAGGAGGGCCACAAAAGTGATCAGAGGGCTGGAGCACCTCTCCTATTCAGACAGGCTGAGAGAGTTGGGGTTGTTCAGCCTGGAGAAGAGAAGGCTCTGGGGAGACCTTATAGCAGCCTTCCAGTACCTAAAGGGGGCCTACAGGGAAGATGGGGACAAGCTTTTTAGCAGGGCCTGTCACAACAGGACAAGGTATAATGGCTTTAAACTAAAAGAGTGAAGATTTAGGCTAGATATAAGGAAGACATTTTTAACAACAAGGGTGGTGAAACACTGGAACAGGTTGCCCAGAGAGGTGGTCGATGGCCTATCCCTGGAAACATTCAAGGTGAGGTTGGACAGGGCTCTGAGCAACCTGATCCAGTTGAGTATGTCCCTACTTATTGCAGGGGGGGTGGACTAGATGACCTTTAAAGGTCCCTCCCAACCCAAACTATTCTATGTTGTGTAGAGGCAGTATTTCTCATGCAAGAGTATCTCCACAAGTTGAAAGCACACGACAGCAGAAGGGGCAAAGATAAAACAAAATGGGTAACCCAGGGTGATCTCTTACACATGTTCTCTTTCAGGAAACGTGCAGAGAGATAAAGGATGGGAAGTGCATAATCACCATGAAATGCACACAACCACCACTGCTTGCAGTAGCTACAAACCTTCCTTCAACAGAAAAACTGTTCAATCTGCCCCTTTGAACAGTAAAGGGAAAACCTCATCCCAAACTGACCAAGCCAAAGTGACGTCAGAATTACCAACAGGGGACAACTGCTGATGAGGAGGGGATGCGGCAGCTCTTTGGCAAGCTTCCCTCCCTTTTACATGTGCCCATGGTAGTAGAAACAGCATATATTAACTTCATTTTTTTTTTTTTTTCCTTTTATGAACAGCACATCTTGCAGGGCTTCAGGTGCAAAGAACATCTGTCTCTTGAGTTCACACGAGGTTTGGGGCAGAACACAAAACAAAGAAAGAAAATAAGCAGTAAAGCAGTATCACCCCTTCAAGACGAAAGGCACAGGCTAAAAATCCACCATTTCCCACAGTTCAGAGAGATAAATGTATTTCTCAAGTTCCAAAACAAAAATATCTGAAAGCACTAAATACAGGCAAAAGAACAAGTTACACACTATCACCCCCCTCTCCCTCCCCAAAAGGGGAAATTTTTCAGCCTTTCAGTAGCCTATGCCTATATTGAAAAAGGCTATTTGACAGTATCAAAAGTTTTGAAACTTCAGCTGAAACACAGCTGGAAGAAAAAGCTACAAACATTGCTGAGACCCACGTGTAAGGCCTAACAGGAACTAAACTGAGAGAACAGCAAGTAACCTTTACTTACATCTGACAAAGTCAATGTAAGTAAAATCGCATCTCCACAGTCAGAGTACTTATGGTGGGAAGTAAACGTAAAGTTCTGTACAAATTCTCATACAGATCAGAATCTAAAAGAATGTGAGAGACAACTGAAGAGCTATCAGTGAGCACAGAAGCACTGACCCTGGCTATGAAACACAAAGGTAAGACCTTCCATTTGGCAGGAAAGCTTACTCTGAGAAGAGTGTTTCTTTCCTGCTACGGACCTCATTTCTATCACCAAAATATCTATCACCCCAGCAACATAGCAGCTGTCATCTTATATTCAACAATATAGACAGCAGTGCATGCAAAATAAAAAGAGCCTGCAAACCTCTGGCAAATAATTGAAAAAAAAAAATTCCTTGAAGATGAAAGGGACAGGAAATAGCATACTGACTATTTTGAATTTTCTTTTCAAAAACTGTCACTCCAATGCTATAATTGGAATTTCTGCTTAGCAATACAAGTTTTGTAACCAACACACTAACTACAGATATGTACACCACGAGGAAAAAGTAGCCTTTAACTTGTGGATAGAGATGCAAAAAACACCATTGAAATTATTCATAGTTTGGACTCAGCTTTGTAAGATAAGGAATCTGATAACTTGCACATTGCCTTAAATTTACAAATAATTAGCGTCTTAATGGCTTGGATTATACATTTCCACACAGAAGAGACTTAAAAATTGACTTACTGTATCTTTACCTACTGTAGATCTAAAAGCTATTTGTTGTCCTCATAGAGAAGCATACAGATTACCCACTTTCCACATTTAAAATCCAAATAATACACCTCAGTAACAACTGAGTGTACTTTTCACAATTCCCCCTGCCCCAATAACTAGGAGAAATCAGTTGTATCATTTTGTCAACATTTTCATAATATAAAGATATGGTGCTCAGAAGTCTGGATTTATGCAGAGACCCTTTCTATAATTTGATCATTTGATAGCTCATTTTGACCTTTCTATGAATGCTTACTATGGCTCACCCAAAAGTATTTCATGAAATCAGTCTAAGTCGAAATTCCAAAATACTTACACATTAAGACGTCACTGACAGCAGGTCCCTGTGATCCATAATCAGCTTCTTCCACTCCAAAGAACAAATTCACTTCCATTTACAAAATACCTTTAGGAAAAACTGTTAATTGATTCAGAGAATTCACACAGCATGCAACTAAATGCTTTCTGACAGAACAAGTTATGTTCAAATTGTACTGGTTTATTTACAACTGTAGTTTATAAACAGTAACACAAACATCTTTACATGAAAAAAATCTCATTGCTGAAGTAGGCACAGAGTCAGAGACTCTTTAGGATATTTTCAGAAGGGAGTAGGAAGAGGAAAATGTAATACAACAGCTGCTGGGCAAAACTAAATACATGAGCGTTGGCCCAGGTGCAATTTCATGCAAATATCTTCAACAGTTCAAGTTCTATTGGTGTTTACTCAGATACTAAGAAGAAAAAAAAAAAAGGAATTAGTTCCAGAAGTAAGGTGCCCTAGCTTGATTCCTAGTAAAATAACTTAGAATAACTGTTTTATATAAAGGTCAGTTTTATTTATTTTACCTCCTGATGATGTACCAATTCACAGGTTTTGATTCAAATACTCAAAAGACTTCATGCAGCAAAGCTAATCCCTATTATCTGTATTTCACAGTTTTTGGTAATTTCCACATCAATCAACGAAGATGATACGCCTCAGTCATAAGGGCATTCCTGTACTGAGCCTTTTAACAAGACAACCATTCTTGGAACAAGTGGAAAGCTGCTGATAAGCAACTACATAGCTGCCATCTCTCAAACATTAACTAATTCAGAAGATGTTAGTTAAAAGAATATAAACAAATCCTTAAATCAATGAAGGCAACAGGTAATGAATACATTTATCATAGGTATATAGCACTTGAATCTCTTCACTTTATTTGTGTGTGTTAATTTTCTTGCGGAGTAGACTTTCGATCAGCACATACTTCTATGCTGAAGTGAAGGTTTTTAAAGGTCTAATTATTATCTTAGACATTTTGTTTCTGAGGAGCAAGGTAACTTGTTTTCAACTGTCATATTCTGTCATGAAGCATTAGCTTCAATTTCAATGCACACGCTCATCTTTATAAGAGAAACAGCTTCAACCTATGAAATGTAAAATTTTACATAATTAAAAATCACAACCCTGTAGTAAAAGCTTATTGTGCACAGTTCATTTTAGTATTTAAAAATACCCTTACCACCAATTCCAATTATTTTACCTAGTAGTGGATATGACTTTTTGAAAAGTTAATTTTACAAATTGCTTGCATTTTTTCCATTTATCTGCAGCCCAAGCTGGAGTTGACCATTTTTAATGAGAAGGAACCAGTATTTCTAAGATTTTTATCTGCTCTCTGTATAAACCTAAGTTTTTAATCAGTCCTTGATACTACTCAGTATGCAAAATCAAATGTATAGACTGTAGGCAATGGAGACATTTTACTTTCAAGGGATGGTAATTTAAAAGTGATTCTGTTTTCAACTGCTGCTCCATATCTGGCAGTGCTTCATTACTTCAACGCACTTAATGCAAACTCAGATCACTTACATTAAGGCTGCATTAAAAATGAAACAAACTGACCTTTATAATAAACATTTCAAAACAAAAAAACAATAAAAAAAATTTTAAAAACTGTTCAGAAATTGATAATAATTTACCCTATCTTAAGCCTGCTACTCAGGCACTCCCATCAAACAGAAAAATTCTCTTAAGTTAGTATTCAGTTGGGAAACAGCTTGTGTCCACATACAGTATCTTGGTTGCTTCTTCTTTATAAACGCTTCTCTACAAAGTCTTTAGTTATTAACTCTCCAAGGCATCCAATACTTTCATGATCTGTTGTTTTATGGCTTTGGTAGCATCACCTGCATTTGGAATCAAATACCTTAAAAAAAAGATTAGAAAAAGCCATCATTAATTCACTATACAATTTTTGAGTATCAATTCCATAATTCTTGTTTTGCTTTTTCCTCTGGCACAAACTAGAAGGAAGGAGGAGGGGAATATATTAAAATTAAAAACTACTGAGAAAATAACATTTATTTCCTGTTTATACTATGAAACTCTTCCAACTTGTGAACTTAGAACTGTTGAGGATTACTTCACAGGACATCCTGAAAAGTTCCTCATTAATTGACAGTGGTATAGATCATGCAGTTCAAGATCTCTACAGGTAGCACTGTCTGACTGAAGCATGGCAGTCCTCGTTTGTGGGTTTTTTTGTTGGTTTGGGTTTTTTTGTGTTCCTATAGACAGCTGTAGATCATTTATTTATGATTCTTTCTCTTCTGGATTTGCTCCAGTCAAGAAGGTGGTGATGAGGTAATTCAACAAGCAGCAAAGTTCTCTGAAACATGTGAATTTATCTTTGACCTACTACCAAACTAATTTCATTCTAAGCAGCCAACAGGCATAGAACAACTTCCTAGTTAGCTAGGAAACTCATCTCCCACGTTTTTTGTGGAAACAGAGCACCCACTGCACACAGTTCTCCCCAGGGAAGAAGATGAGAAAGTGTCCAACTGATGTCAGCAACTTTGTTAAAACAGTGCCAAGAAACAACAGGCTACACCAGTGGAAAAAAGCCCAATATGCCCATCCCTCTGACTTCACCCCAGTCTTAAGCATGCAAATGCTGAGCATGGTAACACCTAACTTTTGGGAACAAAGTTTCAGTGATTCAAAGTTCTGAGCTTAGGCTCCTGGACTCCTTGTATAACCCATAGGAGGAGTCAGATGTCTCAGAAAAGATACCACAGAAGAAAGATCACTCTCTTAAATGCTACTCTTCACAAATCTATACGTCAGGCTGCGCATAGCTGTCCACTTCATTTTCATTTAAGATACCTTACAGAAAGAAAACATTTGCACACATCCCATCCCCAAAAACTGTCGTTGCAGACCATGGAGTTCCTCTCTGCTGGGTCTTGTAAACTCTCCTCATTCTGCTGGCAGATTTTTTTCTAGTTCACATCTGAATTATCTATACCTAAATAAAAAATATTACTTTTGAACTCAATTCTGGGAATTACAGCATGCCCCGATTTCCAGTTGACAGCATTCTGTACATCATTACTACTTGCATCTCTGCTGCCGAGAAGGCTTACCTTTCAACTGCCAAGATTTCTATGCCTGAAGTATTGCTATTTCCATATTTAAAGGTGATCAGTTCTGGGTGTTTCTTCTTGGATGTGATTTTGACTACAGAGTTGAGTGCTTGTCGAGACTGTATGTAAGCCAGTCCTTTTCGTGATGGAATCTCTCTCAAACAGTACATATGAGTTGCTGTTACTAGGAGATGACTTGAAGGAAAACAAAAATACAACTTAAATTTGCTAATGAACCAAATACCAGCTATTTAGAAAGCTAAATTCTACAAATAAGCTACATGGGGAGAGCTAGATAAAACAGTTCCCAAATCTAAGAAACAGTTTTAATACTTTTAAAATCTGTAATTTAGAAAGGTCTACAAAATACTTCAGATTTTCCTTCAGTACTGTATCACAGCCATTTTTGAAAACAAGCATGGCATCCTCATCAGCATAAAAAAACAGACTGTGCAGTTAACATCATCACCTCAACACAACAGCCATGAGTGCTACCAACAAAGATCACTACCACCAGTAATGTGTCAGGCCGTGCACAGAGTAGGGAAAATGCCTCCAGCCTCTCTTTCATCCTTCGATTGCACCCCAACGCCAGCCCTCCACCTAGAGAGCAGCAACTCTACATACGGAGCATCAGACTTAAGTTAAACAGATGTGGTGGCACTCCATGACTGTCAATCAATGTACAAGCACTAACGGGGAGATGCTGACCTGCCAGCTCAGTTCAAGACCTACTTTTGCTTTCTTCATGGAAGGAATGTATGTTCAACTAGTGGTGGGAACACACTAGTTAAGTTCCAACTCACTTTGAGAAATCATACTATGACAGATTACTAATCATACATCATATAAAATAAATCTAATGGGAAGACAAAATTAATAATAAAAGACAAGAACAGACCATGATGCAAGAGAAAGCTCATCAAAATTTTCTGTTATCCAGATTCAACAGGATTTGTACTCTTTGGGGAAGCCAAAATACAGCTAGCATCATGCAGGGTGCTCTTCAAGGATTAACAAGGTCACTGAATGTCAGGGCAAGACAGGTGCATACTACAAGGGACAGAGACAAGTAGGCAAGAAAAAACAGAGCCACAGGTACTTGGGTCTACCTGGTCTTGAAAAATGAGCCTATGGATACTAAGAATATTTTTCTTACTATCTTGTTTTGCAAAGCAAAACTTCATACAAGGTTTTGTACATAATTACCATTCTATAACACTGCAAATATAGGAATGCAAATATAGCGGTAACATTTTCTTCTAGGTTGTTTTGCACCTTCATTGCCTAGTTTAATATCAAGAATAACTTAAATGTCCAATATTTCTTTTTTTAACGTGTATCAAGAGAGACATTTTCATTAAGCTTAGGACCAATTCCAGTACCTGGGAAACATATGTCCATTTTCTTTTACTTCATTACAGGGGAAGTTATACTTCACATCAGGTTTATTTATCCATGTTTGGATGTTGACGACCTCTTTTCGATCATCATCTGACATTGAGGAGCTATCAATTTCATCTATTTTGAAGGGAGTAAAAGTGGAAAGAAAAAAAGAAAAAGATTTTCACACAATATCAGACAACTTTTCAACTCACTTAAATCCTGATTAGCTACACTGATTCAAACCAAGGTCCACCTAGCCATAAACAGTTGTTCAGAGGGAAGAAAGAAAAAGGCATGCATATCTGATATTTCTCTTTTCATTCTCTCTCAGCAGACAACTATTTTCAGCTCAGGGGATTTATTAGGCTGGTCTGATTTGTCCATTCAGTAAAGTTTAACAGATCTCTTTTACATGGACTTGTCCAGACTTTCCCTGAAGCCCTGTAAAGTTTTTGTATCTACATCACCAATATATTTTGGTAAGGAGTACCAAAACCACGTTAACTACATTCCAGGAAAGCCTCCTCTTGTGGCTTCTAGTTTCTTGTACAAGAAGAAACAAACAACAGTTGATTCCTTTCCATGCCAGGCATTATTTTTGCAGTCCACTTTTCCTCCCTTAAATTGCCTATTTCACCTAACTAAAGTTCTAATATATTCAGTTATGCCTGTTGTGAAAGCCATTTCACATCTTTCCTCATCCTTCTTATCTTAAGTAGAGAAATAACAAATGAACATGAACAATTCACTAAACCCATCTATTTCCATTTCTTCCCGTTGGCTGTTGGGTCCCTGCCACAAAATCTTTATTTAATCTGCTACTATGCATTTGAAGAGGGTGTTTCTTTCTTGGTTGGTCCTAAGCACCACCATAACAAACATGATCAATGATAATAGTTAGAAAAATGTCACGTTGTAAGACAAAGATGTAAGATATATTCTTATGATTTAGCCAAGCTTCATAATTTTGTCTAAATAAGTTAATCTAGGTAGGAGGAAAATCTTCTACTGTACCAGTATCGTATTCTTCTTCATCTCCGATGCTGAATACTGGTTTCACACCACGGTAGGGTTTTCCTACTCTGTCACTGCTGCTGACATGTCTGTTGGCAATGAAAAGGGCAGGAGAAGATATGGGATGAGAGAGGAAAAGTAACTTTCAAACTGATGGTATGACTCCTACAATAACATATTAGCAAAATGTGAACACAACTGTGCAACTGAGAAGGACGTGAATTTCATGAAGCTGCTTGCAAGGAAGCTGTGACTGACCCACAAAGTTATTTGGTTAGTGAAAGCATGTATTTCAGTTATTTGGCAAGGGTGACTGTTATAACAAATAAAGTGAAAAGAAATACTTTGTTTTAAAAAGAACTTCTGGTCACCTTCTCAAATGACAAAATACACTAGAGACCTGAAAACTGACAACATGCTATGAAGTTTTAGCATGAAACTGAAATATTTCTGGACAGTCAGGGCAGCTTTACAAGGATGACAAATTGGGATGGAGGAAAAAATGAAGACTATTAACTAACATGTCTGGAAGTTCATTTTTCTAGTTAATTCCTCAAAAGATAACAAAATACCTTAAACACTTCAAAGTGGGGTTATAAACCATCCGCTGTAGTGTGAACTCTGACTTCCTGTGCATTACGTTCTCCAGCATGAGCCAAATCCTGAAATCTTTGGTCAAGCAATTCCTACTGCTAAAATCCCAACATGACTGGGATTTCTGCATAGATATTGACCTCAAGAATCACATTTGAATCTATTTCTACAGATCCTATCAAATGACACAAACAAACACAACTGAATCTTAATATCTGACAGTAACAGTTGCAAATCCTGAGATATTTTAAAGCTCCAGCTTTAAATCACAGTGCTGTGATTATATGGTCACAGCTGTCATGTTAAAAGTTCTGGCCCTCAACTGCTGACAATACCTCAAAAATATAAGAAAACCCAAAGGTTCAGAAAGCCACAAAATAGGTAACTGCTGAAAAAAAATAAACACTTCCCGATTTTAGCCTTTAGAACTAGAAACATGCAGTAGTTTAAAAAAAAAAACAAAACCAAAACACACCTGTTCCTTTCCCCCATTTCAATTTCTATAACCTCTCTCCCCATAATGTGTGTTCATATTTCCTATAAACTATAAGCCTTGGTTCCTGTTTTAAGTATATTCACAAATTCCAGTTTACATGCTACTGTAGAACCAAGCTGGAGAAGCAAACTCTTTAGTAACATATAAATGAATGCTAGTACTTTTGTATACCTGAAAGCGTATTTGAAAATTAAAAAAGAAATCTACATTTTCTATGGCTAAAATTTACTAATGTAGACAAAACAAGGAAATGTTTAATAGGGGGGAAAAAAAAAAGATGCATTCTACAATGAAAGAAAAAATAAACATACAAAACCATGCTCATTAGTGTTTAAGACAATAAGCATCAATGACACTGACAATTCAAGATGGCAGTGCTTCTACATGGAGGCTTTTGTAATTATGCTTTAGTCAATACGTAACCAATTGAGTAAGAAGAAGCACATTTAAATAGTGTCAAATTGAACTACATAGAAAGGATTTAAGAGAAGATCTCATGGGTGTTTATAGATTAAAGTTAGTCAAGACAGGAGAAAGTAGAAAGCTACTTTATAAAAACCTGGTAACATCTTAAACTAGAAATGGATTTCCTTTAACCTGTTTGCATGGAAGGCCATCATTACATTGTTACAAATTGAATGTAATTCCCTTTAGTGGCAAACCTGCGAAATTCAATATATTGGTAATAAACACAAAGTGGATCTAATTAAATGTATGGGAAAAGAATGCCATTCCAAGTTTTTAAGAGCCGCAAATTTAAGAAAATAGTGTAGTAACCCATAGTGTGAACAAATTTATTATTGCATCTTCCCAATGAAAGAAGCTAAGTAATATGAGTGAAAGGAGCAAGTAAATAACAGAAGTATAATCTCAATATATCAAAATTTCTTCGTTACAAACATGGATTCAAGTGTCTTTCAGTTATCGAACACAGTCACCAAGTGTTTTAAGTTGGAATTTTAACGCTTTCTTACCATATTCCAAAAACTGATCAACAAAATGTGGGGAGATGTCCCCATGATCTTTAGGGTTTCTAAATTAACAAAATGTATTATGTGCTAATGGGATATTCCCACTTTTTTTTTTTTTTAAAGAATACTCACTAACATTACTATTGGTTTTGCTCACACAACACCATTCTGTTAATGCTTATGGGCAAATCCTATCTCAAATTATGTGCAAACTACTGGAAAGAATTGGTCCTAAATCCTTGAAAACGCAAACAGCATTTTAGATCTTCATTAATTCTTCCAGCACCAATCTTCATGCTTTTCAGCCTATGATGGTCAAAAGCTATGACATAGAGTTCCTAAAGTATAACCAAATTTCCAAAGTGATTACACATCAGCTGTCCTTCCTTTATCACAAGTAATTTTATATAATCTCAATTCACAATATTAATTTCTGAAATAATTATAACGCAATAAATCTGAGACAAATGTGAAGTCCCAAATGTGTGAAACACAGCAGTTACATGAAAAAGATGAGGGAGAGATGCAAGGCATATTTACTTATTAACTCAGCATTTTTCTCTTCCCAGTAATGAGCACCTCTGTTCTATCAGCACGTGATGAGAACCATAAAAATTCCAGATTTCCAGACAGAATTTCTGCATGGGTTCCCTGTTATATCTGAGCTCTGATGATGCTTTATAACAAGTATTTTTCATAGCTGTAGTCTCTCTATTTAATAACTTAAGCCATAAATTGGTCAGTAATTGCTCCTGGTGTCTTTCACAAGTACAAGTCACTAAAAAAACTTATACAGGAAATAAGTATAAAAAAATTTCCATAAAAAGCAATAGTAAGGAAGAGAACAGAAATAACAAAGCAGAAACTAAGAGAACAAAGCACTGCCAATACATTCTTTTTCTTCTTCTAGTCCCCTGACCAGTACTTGCAAAAACAAATAGCTTTATATATTCAAGAAACCTAAATTAATATAAAAATATGTGAGCAATTTTGTCAGTGTAACCAATGCTTACAAATATTGTGATGCCATGCTAAATACGACAAAGGTGGTTTTAGTCAGACTGCTTAATTATCAAGCTTACCGCTCCAGGCTCGCTCTGTCTGGCCAGGGAATATTGAAAGGTATTCTATAGTACATTGGGGCAGAGGACAGAACAAAAGAATTAAAAAAAAAAAAGTTTAAAGGAAAAATCTAGATAAATAATTGAAATGCTTTATATTGGCAATGTATCTTCTTCAAGGAGGATGCTTATAAATAAAAAGCAATGCTTCATGACAGCTAACCACAAGGCAGAGAAATATTTGTAAAAATGCTACTAAAAGATGCATTCTTCATGCTATGTATGGCTTACATATAAGCCTTACTTGAATTCTTCACACAATAAAAGCTACTACCAAGCGCCATTTAAGAATTTTTTGCCTCTAATTGTGAAATAATAATTAAAAAAAAATTTCCAACACAAAAAGAAGCAACAATGTGTACCTTTTGATTAGGTACAAGACTACTAAAAACTACTGTTTGTTTGGCACATATTTTAAATCCTGCTGTCAAACACTAACTCTGTAAGATTCTTGAATACCAATGCCTTAGCAACACAGAACTCCAATGGCTGCATTTTAAAGAACTCTAAAACAGGCTATTCCATTAAAGCTTTGTCAGATGAAAGCTCTTATTCTTTTACTTAGTTATGTATTTTGAATGATGACTTCCAATTTTGAAAGCGTCTTTTAACATGTTTGCACGTTCTCGTTCCCAGCTCTACTTGAAGATGCACAGAATGAACAAGAGTGGATTCTGGGTTTGAAAAGCAGCTTTACATCAGGACTTGAAAAATTAAGATCTTCAAAAAAGTTAACCTCAACTTGATAAGATGGGGCAATTAAAAGACCAAAACAGGACAAAACCAACCAAACAAAAAACCCCAACCCGAATCCTTCTGTCATTCACCCATTCCATTAGAGTCAGGACTGAAATAAAAGTGAAATCATTCTTGACTTTTAGACTGAATACAGAACCAACATCTTATAAGAAGTCAAACTAACCATGCAGTGACAAATTCTAGGTAAGCATTCAAGAGAAAAGGCTGCTCTCACTGGTCTTGCAATACTAAGGCAGCACAGTAGGCTGACTGTATCATGATAAAATTGTGATGAGAGTAGGGGTAGGAAATCTAAAAGCTGAAACTGGAAGATAACTTTTTTCCTAACTAGCACAGTCTTCACATTTCCAAATAGCCACCTGAAATGGGAAGTCATTCCTCACTGACAATTCACAGAGAGATATAAATGACGCACCTGTCTACTGGAGTGGATGTATTTTCAATAAAACTGATAACTTTTTCTTTCACATTCACAGATTTAGTCTTCAAAGCAACCGTCATTTTGTTCACCAGGGACTTTACTCCTTTTCCATCACTTGAACCATTAGGAGAATCACCCTGTAAAAGTAACTGCTCTCAGGATTAATCATAGAAAAAGAATGTTATTTCATCTCTGGTTTGTTATGAAAGGAAACATACTACAAAACAGAAATCTACTTTTTGGTACTCAGAAGAACATAAATTACAGCATTAAGTATTTTTTTAGAGTTCTATTAAATGACAGCAACGACACGTGTCTGAGGTAAAGATGATCCAATAAAGCAAGCTTAACAAACCTTATCACTGAGCACTCTGCTATGCAAATCTAGAGAGGAATGAATTCTATTAATGATAATTTGTATCAAAATTAAAAGCCAAATTCTACGTACACCATATCAGCTGTAAAACAGAGACAATTCTGAGCTTTCCCATGAAACTGTATGCCAGTCTTATAGTAATTTATTCCCAGAGTGAAGAAGAGCTGGGAAAAGAATTGTCCATTACATATATTCTGCTGGAGAATGACTACAGCAAGTTCTCCTCTACAAGCTCTTGCTCTCAAGAGGATAAAAATGTTTAGGTCACCTCCAACCAGACAGGGAATATAGTTTGAAATTAAACACACAACTGAGAACAATCATGACTTGCAGTAATGCATTTTACAGAACAGAATGAGAAATACAAAGAAAAAATTCGGTACACTTGGGGCTCCCATCCCACTACCACTTGAGCTTGAAATTCACTTACATCAACAGAGGAGTTTATGCTACTTCTTGAGCCTGAGGTACTAGCAATCCAGTGGCCATACCCATTTTCTGGTCCTTCTACATTGATATCTGCTAAGTGCTGCTGGAGGGCTGTTGAAAGGCCATTAAAAAAAAAACATTCAGAACTACACTGGAACTAGTTGATGAAAATACTGTATATCCAAGACTAATCGGCAACAATTTTTGCTCCATGTGATTTAATAAAACAGATAAATTCAGATATTGCTATAATCATCCTTGGCTTTCCTTTCAGTAGTACAAAGGCATTAGGATAATCTTAATTTTTGTAAAGAAAACAGTTAAAATACAGCAGCCATTAAAAATAAATCACTGCTTTGATCCTAAAAATAGCTATTATCACACTGCGGATATTGACTAGTGATGCCTCTATATTCATATTGTGGCACAGATCTCTCCACTGTTGTAGAGCCTGATTGATTCCAGCAACAGAAACTGCCGGATTATGAACTGATGATTTAAGGAAACAACAACAATTCACAGTAATTATGAAGTAGCATCTTCATACGGATCTGCAATCTACAGAGGCTGAACATCAAGAATAACTTAGAAGAGGGAATTTCCCCTAATCACAAATAGCTAACAACAAATGTACAACTGTACAGTGTTGACTTACACAAAACAAAAACCTGACAAATGAGACAAATGCTATTCATTTTGCTGATTTCTAGCCAAAGCCTAATAAAAATATCATCAGCAGCATTAAGATATCAAGTTTTCTCAAGTCAAAGCTCATTATTAGTAAGCTTACCCATAAATCCTCCTTTGGCAATGCTTACATACTCCTTGTTTTTCTGCAACAGAAAAGACATTTTTGATTGAAGCAAAAATCTGTGTAATGAGTTTTGCAAGCATGGTAATGAAACATGGGTTAATTTAATAAAAACTGTAAAGTTGAGTAATGTAATAACAAGATTTTAAGGGGAAAATATTTTGCTATTTAGAATCAATGACATGTGCAGATACATTTTATTTCAGCTATTAAAATCAACAGCAATTTAGTTGTACCTGTAAGAAGTGTGCTAGCACCATGTTCATATACATATCTTCTTCTTCCCTGCCACTTCCCATGAAGCAGAGGTGTTCCCCACCAGCTATGGAGCCAGACTCAATAGATTGTTTTTGTGCTTCTAATAGGGATTTTACAGACTGTGCGAATTCTGAAGGGTTTTGAAGCATCTGTGGAACCAACAAACAAAAAATGCTGCTTGACATCAACATATTGTAACACAACTTGTAAAAAGATACAGACTTTGAAAAGGGTTATAATTTGTTGAACACAAGCAAGACAACATCAGCACTGTACAAGACACACAAACACACACACACAAAAGACAGCCTGACACAGACCTCATGTTATGTACAGAACACTGAGAATGGTCCTTTTCTTCCTCATTCCACCTTGCTCTCCCCAGGAAAGAAATGCAGCTAACATTTGTTAGTTTATTTTTGCAGACACCAAATAACAGTGGAAAAAGGTTTTGCAACTTTCGTGTTGCATTAAGCTGGCAATATGGCAGAGGGACTGATTTCCATATTTTAATATGCTTGAGCACAACATGTTCAAACTTTGCAGTTTTGAAACCGTTTAAAATACCTAGAATTCCTGCGTGCCAGTAAGGTCATCCTCTTGTTGTCTGCCCACTAAGCTTTTTCTCATTTACTTAGCAAGATTTGGAAAAAAATTACAATCAGAAATACAAGGAGATACCTGGGATTCTTAGTACTCTCGAAAAGTTAAGGTGGTGGTCTCCTCAAGGCCTATTATGCATGCAAAACCAATGAGCTGCTATATGAAATAGATGGAGAAACAAAGACCTTCTAAATACAGCTGAAATTTTAACCTGCTCTTGTGGGGACAGCACTTATTTAAATTAATAGGGAAATATTGACCTATACCTGGGGGGGGGGATTCTCATTATCTAGCATTTACACTGGATTAAATGACTAAAAACAAAGTAACAAGTACACAGCCTAGACATCAGTCAACCTGAATTTTAACTGGGGTTCTCCTAGAGCCAAATGCTACTGCTTTATTCCATAGGTGCTAAATCTCACTACTTCCTCTAAGACCACCTATAAATAAGACGGATTCCAAGGCACTTTCCCCATTGCCTCCCATTAAAGTAAATTGTGTGTACTTTGCACTTACAAATGTATAAAACACACTGAAGTTCCATTAATGCTTTTTTGTCTCAAAGATTATTCCCTACAATGTTTACCTGGCATTAAACTGCTAAAACGAGAGATGCTGGCGACATTCATCCAACAACGTTCATGAAGGATCCTAACCATACCAACTGACACACACTGCAGAAGTTAATTCCAGTATGTAATTTAAGTACATATGAACTAATCACATCCAATTTAAGAATTGTCTTAATGGGCTTCTTTTTCATGTATTACTAGGTTTTTAAACTATTTAATAATTTATAATGCTTATTTCTACTTTATTGAATATGATCTTCAATTAAGGCTAGCAGAAGGACACCCACATATCACGGAGAAAGTTTTTTCCCCTAAATAATTTTTGAACCAGGTTAAAATCCAGAACACTATGTTATAGAATAGTTTAGGTTGGAAATTACCTTTAAGATCATTGAGTCCAACTGTTAAACTAGCACTGCCAAGTCCACCACTAAACCACATCCCTAAGTGCTGTGTCTACAAGTATTTTAAATACCTCCAAGGATGGTGACTCAACCACTTCCCTTGGCAGCCTGTTCCAATGCTTGACAACCCTTTTTAGCGACGAAATTTTTCCTAATATCCAATCTAAACCTCCCCTAGTGCAACTTGAGGCCACATCCTCTTGTCCTATCACTTGCTACTTGAGAGAAGAGACTGACACCCACCTCTCTACAACCTCCTTTCATGCAGTTGTAGAGAGCGATAAGATCTCCCTTTTCCCTCCTATATAAATATACTTTTGCAAACCACACTGAAAAATACATCATTGTAATTAGAGAGGTAAAGGTAATAGATGCAGGACTGAGCTTCTTAACTAAGAAAGGTAAAAAAGCCTTTTTGGGGGGTATATACATAAAAATAATTCCGAGCAGCATCCATAGTCTGCTTGAAGTGAAATATTAGAGTTAATCTAGAAGTGAAGAATACACTGTAAGCCAGCTGAACCGTAAGTGATTTGGGGAAAAGAAGACAAAGAAAAAATATGACTGAATGTTCAGTTAGGAATTCACATTCAAACAGAAACTACAGCAAAATCTTTAATTAAGTAATTAGTCTGTAGCACATCTCAGTCCCAAAATGAATGCACTTTCTCTCTCATATTGCACTGCAAAAATTTTAAAGGAGCAACCAAATCCTTTTCAAGACATATGCTCCTTACAAGCAGGCTGCAGTAAAACTGGCTGTGGGAGGGGGGTCAAAGCTACTTGTTAAAATTAATGACACCTTTCATTAGAAATTATGATGCTAAAAAGATTTCTCCTCCAAACAATGTCTAGTCTTTAGCCTGTATAGGTTTCCAGTTCTAAGCAAAGAAAAGGAAGTCTGGAATCCCAAATTCTGATGTCATTAAGACTAAACTTCTTAGTAAAATGATGGTTCCACCAATCTCCTTTAGAGAAGCTAACTTTTGAAACCTCATCACGTAGCTAGACACTGCAGTCCACAGACTAGCATCAAAACGAAGGATACTTTATTTTTCAAGACAGACATTTCTCTCTCCTTCTATTTCACTTAGGATTCAAAAATCAGTAAGGAAACAAAAAGCATACAAACCAAATCCGAGTCTAAATGAAATGCTGTTGATAAATGCCCAGCATTGTATTGCTCTGCAGGACGACAATCCACTACAAAGAACCTTACTCCTTCCTGAAAGAGAAAGGTTTTTGCCTGTTAGAGAATTTTAAAATTTTGTAATTATTGATGGGAAAGTACATCAATTATATTTTAATACTAATTCCAATACTACAGGAACCCCTCAAAGGGGCTAGCAGCTATTGGAAAATCTTATTTCATTTGATTAATCTGAATTTCTACAGTTACCAGACCACCAACAGTATTCTAATAGTGATTTCCCAATAATACATCAGCTTGCACATGGGAAATGATCACCAAAGTGCACACAGTGTAATTATTTTACCCCTACTGAGAAGAACTATAGTGGGTATGAGGACACACATCAGTAAGACATCAGAATGGACAACTGAAGTCCCAATCCAACAGTCCATTACTGCTCAGCACAGCACATAAGCTTTATTTCCCACTAACTTAAAAAGGGTATAAACAGATGCTTAACTTTACTTGGACTAGGGAAAAAAAAAAGGTATGCATGACGAAACCAGGGCTTGGAAATTGCTATAAAAAGCCAGTAGTCAATAAGAAACACTGTAATCTAGCTACACTATTATCCATATATTGGTCCTAAATACTCTTAAGTGAAGTCCCTGAATCTAAGTATGTCTGCAATAAACTACTACAGAAATAGCTTGAATCAATTTTTTTTTTGTTTAAACCTTTCATTGACAACAGACAGGTATTTCGTAACGGCATTCTTCTCAAAGGTACTCAGTATTGGGGTTTAAATTTTCCTCTACAATAGCTACATATGGAAAGGAAGTCAAATTAGTGAAATATTACTTTACGCTCTCACTCCTCAGATTCAAATCTGCTGCATTAAGCTCCCCTGTGCTGTAGCTCTAGTTACTACAGCACAAATGCATTGCAGTCAGCAGATCATTTCCAAGGGAGACAACTTTAAGACAAGAATACTTTTTCCTGAAACAGCAAATATTCATCTGTGTTGTTAGCACTTTAAAAGTATTTGTGATATAAAGTAGGGATTCTTCTCCTTTTCCATAAAACTGGGGGTGGGGAGGAAAAGAGTAATTCAGTATACTGACTCCTTGTTGCTGATTTGCTTGAAGAATCTCTGACACCGAAACTGCCAGACAGAGAGCTTGGCTCAAGTCTGTGTCATCATCTTTGAGGCCCAGCAAGCTGCTGCCAAAAAGACTGTGGTTGTCCTAAAAAGGCAAGAGGAAAAAAACAAAAAAGTTAACCAAAGCCATTGTCTTTAGAAGGCTTAAAGTAAAACTATATCCACCATGTCACAAAGATTAAACCTGATACACTTGTATCTTTTCCACATAGTCATCAAATTTTTGATCAACTGAAATTCTTTCTGAAAATCATGGCAAGGCCTGAACTTCCATTACAAACACGCTTGTTCATCACTCTGACCATGCCAACATGATGAAATACCTCTGGGTTTTGTTTTTTGGTTGGGTTGGTTGGTTTGTTATTTCCCAAAAAACCTCACATACCTGTCTACACACATCAGAGAAAGTACATACAAGCCAAAGGCAATGACTATCAATTACTTTTATTTCACAAATTCACTGAAGTCAGGTATCGTGAATAAGGAAGAACTGCAAGAATAGTGCAGGTGATGACAGCTTTATCTCTAGTTGAGTGACTTTTTCCTGGTTGCTGTTACAAGTACAGCTAGAACTGCTGTGCAGTCTATTACGATGCAACTGTGTCAGTATGGCATTTTTGCTTTATAAGTTCTTACAAGAACTTGGTTTGTAAAACAAGATCGTCAGTCATGAAGTGAGAATATTGCAGGGAATATGCAAGGGATATTACATATTCCATGCAATATATATGGGATGCACTCTCTGCAGGGAAGCTTCTCTCTGAACAAGGAGCTCCTGGACAAACTCAACTGAATCCTGGCCCTGCATCAAAAGAAGCATGGCCAGCAGGTCTAGGGAGGTGATTCTGCCCCTCTACTCTGCTCTCGTGAGACCCCACCTGGAGTGCTGTGTCCAGCTCTGGAGCCCTCAACATAAGAAGGACATGGACCTCTGGAGTGGGTCCAGAGGAGGGTCACAAAGATGATCAGAGGGCTGGAGCACCTCTCCTGTGAAGACAGGCTGAGAGTTGGGGTTGTTCAGCCTGGTGAAGAGAAGGTTCTGGGGAGACCTTATAGCAGCCTTCTGGTACTTAAAGGCAGCCTACAGGAAAGATGGGGAGGGACTCTATCAGGGAGTGTAGCAGCAGGGTGAGGGGTAACGGTTTTAAACTGAAAGAGCGCAGATTTAGATTAGGTATCAGGAAGAAACGCTTTAGTGCTGAGACACTGGAAAAGGTTGCCTAGAGAAGCTGTGGAGGCCCCATCTCTGGAGGTGTTCAAGGCCAGGTTGGATTGGGCTTTGAAGGTCTAGTGGAAGGTGTCCCTGCCCATGGCAGGGGGGTTGGAACTAGATGATCTGTAAGGTCCCTTCCAACCTAAACCATTCTACGATTCTATGACATGTTTCACTTAACCTTTTTATCTTTCACAGATCCTAACAGTAGATACCACCAGAGTAACAAGGTGAAAAAATTGTTTAAAAAAATCATCACAATGACATATTCAAAGTTACTGTCACCAGGAGCTTAAACAGTCACCAAAAAGAACAGAATTTCAAAATTACTTTGTTATTACCTTCCTGAAAGAAGCTGGAGTTTTGCTACAGTAATATTGTGCCAAAGAGAAGAGATCTTCTATATCCTCTAAATCGAGATTGGCTGGTGAAGTTTCTAAGAATTCTGAGATATACAAACAACATAAATGCATCTTTACTTCAGACACAGAAAAGAAGCACCATACATCTTTTCAAAACACAAAATAACTTATTTTTAATAAGGTCTAACACAAATCAGTTTATTGATTAAACATTAATGTTGATTCACCCTCCAGGTAGAAAGAGAAGATACAGGAAATACTCCTTATCGATAGGAAACCTAGGCTATTTGCTAGGAGTTCAAACCTTCTACACAATTTTTTTTTAATCACACTCTTACCTCTGTATAGTCTTAGCTTTCAGTTGTAATACTAAGTCAGCTGCCTTTTCTAAAGAGGGCTGACCAAGAGAATCCTGTAAAGCAGAGTACTTAATCAGTAGCACTATTGTATGTCCAAGATGGTACAAAGGTGCAGTTCTGCAATATGTGGCAAAGATGCAAAATTCAAAGCATCCTCATTTTTAACTACTAGGAGATAATTAATTATATCATATTATGTAATGTAAAAAAAAAACCAAACATAAAAAGTCATGCGCACTAGGCTCACAAGAAATTTAGTGTAATTTCTATGAAAACAGGAGGGTAAGACAAGAACAATGAATTAGGCTCACATCATGTGCATACAAAGATAATACTTCGGAAAATGCAACAAGTGCAGTAGATTTAAAGAAGCATTTGAAAGTTGCTGCTTTGTGCTTAGAAACATGGTGATTGTTTTAAGTACTCCAAACTGAAGTATAAAACTAGGTGTGGGAGTGTCAAGAAGTAAACACAAGAAAGCAATGTTAAGGACAGGGCAAATGTGATGCAATGAAAGAATAGTAAGAAATGAATTACTGGGTGAGGGGATTAATTAATGAGAAAATCACAGGGAAATAATTAAATAATTCAGTTATTTAGTATTTAAACATAATAACCAATGGAGATTATACTATGTGGTAAATATTTCACTAGCAGCTATATAAGAGAAGTACTTACTTATCATTTCTTCTTTATCTGATTCTTGTGCTAAGATAACATCTCTGAAAACAGTAAAGTCACAGGCATAGGTTAAGTCAGTAAAACCAAAATGAAACAACAGAGGATTAAAACTGTGTCAGCAAGGAATGCCACAAAGAATTAACTATACACTTACTTTGCATTTACAAGGATGATTAACATCAAGAAATAAATAAAGAATGGATCTGCTTGTTGTAGATATCCATCCCATATTGCCTGAGTGACTTCAGCTGAACAGTAATATGAGAAGAGGCTTCCAAGCTAAAAATTTGGAAAATAGTATGAGAAAAAGCAATAACCAGGATAATAACCAGTTATCTTATCAGGATAACATTTTTAACAGAGATACAAGATATCTAAAAGAAAATAAAAATAACAAAATGATGTTAAAACATACTTTTGCACCACATATTGAAGGATGGTTCTACTTTCAGAAACAATTTTTATGTAAACAGTGCAGTAATGCTACAGATTATCTGTGAATGAATATTCCTAGTGTAAAGGCAAACTCAGCTGTACATTGTCAGCCTTGCAAATTCAACCAGAGATAACACAATGAGACTGAAATCCTGTTTAGGTCATAGTCACTGCTAAATACCAGTTATACAACAAGACAATAATAAGAGAATATATTCACTCAACTAGCTTAGCAAATAGGACTTTGAAACAATCCTGTAAACAACATTCTTTTTATTTTTCACAGTAGAACCAAGCTAATTGAACATGGTTGCACATTAGTTTGACAACGTCACTTACTTAACATCACATTATGATGCTTTATGACTGAGTAATTAAACATCCCGTTTAACAAACTGTTTGCCTGTTCCCATTTAAAAATACATCCTCTCTGATACACAAAGTTCAGAGTGGATAAAAGAAAAAGCAGGAACTTCTTCTCACATATGCCAGATAGTATTTGCAATAGCACCTAACTCAAATGCATACCGGCTGGCTTCACTGGTGTCTTACTGAACTTGCTGACGCATACAAACTCTGTATCAACAGAGCTACAGCTTTCAAAAGCTCAGTATGTTTTTAAACACTATCACGGAACATTTCAACACTTCCTAGTACACTTTTATAACAAAAGGTAAGAAGATATACCCAATTCTGAGTCAAACGCAACTGAAGAGAAAATGTCCCTTGGACAATGAGGCAATGACAGATCTCTGATTGTTGCGTATGTATTTCGACACATTAGAAATACCCCTATATAGACTAAGTTTTTTGACTGATGAAACAAGCAATTTTAATGTAATCTCATAATATAAAATGAGGTTTAAGATTTTTTTTTCTAAGATTGTACACCAGAAAGCATGATATGAAGACTGGCAGCCACAGTAGCTCATTTCCCTACCTCCTTTCAAAGAGACAATTTTTTCTAATGAATCACTAAACCTTTAATAAACAACTTCAGAGCAGTTTGTATTTACTAAGGAAAATTATATATATGAAAAAAGGGAGATTCAGTAGTAAAAAAAGACCTGATTCCTCTTTTGAAGGCTGATGACTGGCAGAAGGCAGATTTTAAGATTATGGAAATTCTTCCTGGACACATTTTAACATTAAAATTGGTAGCACCTTAAAAAAAAAAATCACCTTCAAAAAAACCACAAATACAGATCTTGCAGTTTAATAATTCATTTCAGTCTATTTAACTGAAAGTAATGGAGTTACAAAAAATTTGACAAAGCCAATGGATATGAAAGAAGAGCCTAGAAGAGTTCATCAGTCATAGTCTTACTAATTTACAGACTTTCCCTCTGCAAGCACTCTATCATGATTTTGTATTGCATATATTAAGTAGCACTGAAACACTAGAATTTTGCTGCTTTATGTTTTAGTCCTGATACACAAACTTTATCAAAAAAAATGATTGAGGTAAGCGTCTCTATAACTACCCCCAGTTCTACAGAGCTTTGAAATTAAGTTGAGGAGGAAATGACCAATTCTTGAAGAGCTGTAAAATATATGTGCCTAAATTTTAAAAGGCATAGCACTCTATGAGGCAGTCAAATATATCTATTAGCATGGAGATTTTTAAAACAATTAGTAATTTGACTTTAAAAGACCCATTAGGCTGATGTTTATCCCTATCTACAACCATACAGCTGTCCACTACAAAAACTAACATCGCGGTTTCTTGCTTTTTGAGTACGTCAGTTATTCTCATCCTTAGTTATTCCAAGTAGTTCCTAACATCAGTGGCTCAATTAAAATCCAGTACAATAAAAATGTGACGTTAACAAGATCTCATATCTTATGATAAACAACCAAAGACAAAAAGTCCACACTATATTAAAACATGCAATTTATTTCAATATATGCAGTTCTAATCTCTGGTACTACTCTTCCATAAACTGGCAACATGTACTTAAATTTTAACAGAAATTTATTTTTCATTATGTTTCCCTACTTTCACTTTATTACCCAGTTGAGTGCATATGAGTCTGGAGTCATCTTCTTAGTATCAAGAAAGGAGCAGAGTTCAGGCTCATGGTACTGAAGAAGCAGTCTAAATAGATGAAATGGTCTTCCCTTCATAAAACAATCCCTAAAAAGTAGCAGTGAAAATAATCATAAATCCCGCATAATATTCCAGTTGTCAGACTTACAGTAGCAATTCTTCATTAGTTTTGACTATGTAATTTCCTATATTGTTCTTTTAATTCACAGGGACTGATCATGAAGTTGAAACCAAAAACAATTTTAAAAAAACGGATTAGCTAAACAGATACAAATAAATTGCCCTGGAAACTAACCTACACTTTACTTCAGGAGAGGGTGGTTTGTTACTGTTGTTGGGGTTTTTTGGGAGGTTTTGTTTTGTTTACAAAAAAAGGAAACTATTTTCTACCCTCTGGTAAAGGTAGCATTGATGTAATGTAAGCAGATGTAATGGACTTTCCTCATGTGGTCCCTGGGATGAGACACACTTCCATTATCCACTCGCATCTTTTTCAGTAGTTCACTACCTTACAAGCTCTCACACAAATCATTGTCTACTCAATTGCATAGCTGAGAGAGTGTTTTCTTCTACTTACAGCCCAAACAAAGAATACTAATGACCTAGGACTTCCCTATTAACTGTTTGTTAATTTTGTACAATTTAGAAAATTTGCCATTCTAGGGAAAAGGCAGGAGGAAAAGAAACATAGGTATCCACCGGACACTTTATACCTAAAGCTTTGAGAGTAACAGTGTTTCCCAAAAAGGCAGGAAAACCTAAAACCTCCCTCATCTAAAATAATCTATTATGGTTTGTTTTTTTTCCCTTCATTCTTCCTTTGGCTTGCTAGAGATGCTCTTTCAAAAAAAAAAAAATCTAAGATACAATATGGTCCAACTGATTATGCTGTACATTTCCCTCACCTGTTGTCAATATTTTGTTAGAATAAATTCCCAATAAATGTTTTCATAGTTGCAAAATGATAGTTGCAAAACATGAGAAAATGTTAATAAAATGGTATGATTTAAAAAAAAAAAGGCAAAAAGTTAGAAATGAAACTTTTATCAAATAGTAATGATGGTCTAGCAGTCAAACGTCAAATCGAGACCAAATCGACCTGAGCAGAGATTGGCAAGTCTACTACAGATTGTCTTTGTATGCCTTTCATTCTCCCATTAAGAGAAAAAAAAAGAGAGAGAAAACAGTCTACATCTCGTTGAAACACCACCTAGGTTCTCACAGAGAAACTCAAATACTAGACACTCTAAAAGCTTTCTACAGCTGGAAATACATGAGTTATGTGACCATAATGCCACTATCCCCAAACAGTTCACAGAGCCCAACAATATTTTAAATCAGAAATGGACACAAGCTGAGTCAAGTGACAGGACCAATAAATGTTTCCTGCCACACCACCAAACGTGCACTTTTCATAATGATTTTATGATGCAATATTATGGGAACACATCCAGCAGCTGGGCCAGAACCTGCTCTCCAGGGAATCAGACTAAGATCTTTAATTACAGACTATCCATATATTATTTCACAAGGTCTTAATCAGAAGACCTTGTAGCCTCACTGGAGTGTCACAGTGCTACTCCAACATAAATAAAAAATTATTTTGGTGAGAGCACCCATATAACGGAATGAAGAGCTCCAATTTCATATTTTTTTATTAAAAAATAAAATCTAACAACTTCAAAAAAATCATTGCAGTCTCAACTCGGTAGAACACAGGGAAAACATCAACTATGTCTTCTCAAGATATTTTGAGACTTAATTAGAGCTTATGAAGTATATTGACAGGAATAGAAGCATTTTAGATATAAAAAATGCCAGGAAAGGAAAGAAAAAATGCTTTCACAGAACATACGTGAATTAGATAATTCCTAAACAATTTTTTTTTTTATATTGCATGAAATGACAGTAGTTCTTTCAATGGCACATCAGTCACATGCTAACTCTTTACATCTTAAACCAACTCAATCACCTCCTGGACTTCAAAGCGACAGATGGTTCAATTTATTATCATATGAAGGAATTTGACAACTTTGCTACAAAGAGTATTACTCTAGTCGAAACAAACATGCACATCCTTTCAAGAAAGCACTTTTAATGCCAATAAAAATAGTACACAGGCAAAAGAAAGAGTTTTACCTTGGAATGAATTTATTCATGATAGCGTAAAAGCAGTTGTACAAATCACTGCGTGGCAAACGAAGGTGCACCAGAGGTTTGAGTAGATGTATCCAGCCAAGGGAAGAACTGTATTTAACACTGCGTGATTTACAATAAAAAGTAATAACAGACTCAATATCCACAAGTAATACTGACTTCTCCTCTTCTGGCACTGACAACTGGTCTGAAATAGGCACAGAAATATAAACAGTGTTTAGGGTGTTTCAAAGAAATTGAATGAGATTCTTGGATTAAACGCTTACAGAAAGGCATCCAAAAAGGCATCAAAATACAAGTGATTTTATAACCACAGTGGGATAAGGCATTTAAATATCATTTAAATATTACAACAACAGGATTAAAGAAGTTTGAGGTTTTCAGGATCTATATGAAACAAAGAGGTAGATTGTTTTAATACACAGAATACCCCTCTTCTATTCCTATTTGATGTGCTCAGCACATAACTTACGCTAAATTCTACAACAAATTCATTTGAATTTCAACACAGATCAATGCACAATGCATACCTCCAATTTTTCAAAAGCCCACTGACATGCAAATTTATGAAAATCAGTAGTTTGAAATCAGCTAAGCCTACAGACTTAAATTTTAGTATTAACATATAAATCATATTTTTAATCTCTACTTCAAAGTAATTTTCCTAACAATAGTTTACATTTGGGGTTGTTAGGGTAACTATAAAAAGAGAAATTATTTGATTACTTAGAACTACACCTGGCTTTTAAATTCAGTTTGGTACCGTTGCTAATCAGAAGATACACTAACCATGAACATATAATCTTTTATATAATGTAGTACATTGTTTCAAATTCTTACAAATGTTGCAAGGTACTGAAAAGTAAAAATGTCCCCTATGTAATGACAGACTAATTCTGAATCCGTAATTCATACCATTGCATTTGGATGAAAATTGGCACAAAAATTTGGTCCAAAACCAGTTCTGTAATTAAGGTAACAAGCTAAACACTTCTCAAATACTGTCATTATTGAGTCTGATACACACACAAAGGTTAGGTTTTCATTAGTTCCAAAGCATCTTTCTGCATAGACTCTTACTTAAAAGGCTGACAACACTTCAGAAAAAATACTGGCATCCACCTCACTTAGGACAATGAATCTAAGACATACTGAAATATGTTAACACCATACCCCAAATTATGACTACCTCCATGTGATGAAATAACTACTTAGCTTACTTACAGTTAATTATACTGGTATTCACTATACAGATTGTAGCAAACCCAGACTTTTGTGTAAGTTAATACAATTTTCAGTTTAATATCAAGGACCTCTTCAGATTTTTTAATGACAAATCTAATATTAAACTTATGAATTATATATTTCAGAAACAAATTTGTTTTAATCCACTTAGATCATGTCAATTTTACTATAGCTAAACTGACAGTAAAAAAAAAGAATAACCACGTTATGTCCCAGGTAAAGCGGAGAAATGTCTACACGCTACATTAATGCAGTGGCATTAAATTTCTAGCAAACGTTTTTTGTCCTCAATTACAAGAAACCCATGAATCTCATTATTATTGTTAATGAAAGTTTTTATTACTGAAGTCTTTAACACTTTCCCATCAAAGCCAGTCAATATTTAGCATTTCCTTTCCTCTATCTCTTAGGAAAATAAAATAGTATGTAAAACTCAAATGTTATCTGAAGATTTACTTGAAATTTGAAGACTACTTGCTTTGCTAAAACATCGAAATACAGAGATTTAATCCAATCCAAAATTGAAATCTCTATATAACCTTCATTCTGAACTAACTTCACATTTATTATTTTAACCAGTTTAATATTGGTAAATATTACAAAATATTTGCAATAAAGACAAAAGGAGAACTAATAGACATTAAAGTGCTTAATTTTGTATGTTACGAATACTAATTGGGAGGTTTTGCTATCTTCCAGAGAAGACACTGTGATTAAATAACACAGTGCAATTTTTTCACCCCCTTTCCTTTACAGGGCAGAGAGAGGGAAAATAAGCCCTACTAGATTCTAGAGCTAGAAAATGTAGAACTGCATTTTAAAAACAGTAGATAGATGTGTATGCATGCACACATGCATGCAATAACTCCATTCTGTCTTAACTTTCAATTGTGCAAGAATAAATTAAAGCATGACAGGTAATAAAATAAAAAACACTCTTATTGATGTCATAAGAAGTATCCTAATTTATGAGTTAGCATTGACTCCATCACCTGATCACTAACGCTGTTGCATGGTGTCAGGGGTTTGGCCATTTTTATGATGAGTTGACAACCAGATCTTGTGGCAGCTCCTTACAGACATACCAGAATATTATTTCCAACGTCCTGGCAGCATCTTGCTTTCACAAACACAACCTTTCATTTTTGCTGAAAACACTACTAAAAAAAATACCTTTCAAAAAAATAGTCTTTAAAGTCTAAAATGTTTAATGTATTTCTTCCCTTAGAGATTATATGCATTTTGGTGCTACACCAGCTTTTCAGATTAAGTACCAGTCATTACACAATTAAAAACTTGAATGACACTATAGAAAGAGTGCCTCGTTTAAAAGATGGAGATTGGGAAAAAAAAAACAAAACAAACTTTTTTCAACTCCTGGAGCTTTCTTCCCATTTGGTTCTGACCATGCAAACTATCATTTAAAAGCTAATACTTCAAACTTCCATGACATCGCCCATCTCAGAGTCAGAGTATAGGTAAGATACTACTGTTTTCTTACAAGTTCTTTCTAATTTTCTCTGCCTTCTCATCTTCCTCCAAAATGTAAACATAATTCAGGTTATTTAATTCAAATAACCAAGCACTAAGACAACTGAGAGTACAGACGTTTTCACATAGGTGATCTAAACATAATTGAACTTACCAATTAGCTCTTGGCAATCCTTATGAATTATATTCTGTTCTGGTAGGTCTAAAGAGCCATCCCAGGATGCTAGGCTGTCCCCCTTTCCTACAACATTAAGTGCAATCTGAAAACAAAAATAGAAAATCCTTTAAACATTTTAGTATCCTTTTGCAGTTACCAAGTTATTGAACTCAATGAAGAGGAAAACCCTAAAACATTAAAATTCCCGTACTACATCTCTTCTGTATAGATGCCTAGTAATCAAATCATTTACCTCAAATCAAACACAATTTCAAGTATTTCCTGCTTCTTGATTTACCTTCCAGACTTTGGCCCTCAGATCAGCAGGCAGTTGCCTTCCTTGAATGATGTTTCTCACAGTTTCAAGATCACAGCCTCCTTCTTCTAGAGCATCTGCAAGCTCTTTTTCCCTATAATAATGACACATAATGTGTTTATTAAAAATGAATTATACAAAATTATTCAATGTTTATCTACTAAACAGATGTAGACTGGAGGCTACTATCAGGCAAAACCCACACATACGTAAAGATATATTATAAGACAAATTTGCCAGTTACTGAAAATAAACATTTGCAAAATGTTATTTATTCCTTTGTTTTTAAGGCTGCTTGTTCAACTTCTAATTCCATTCAATTTACATATGAGAAAAAATAAGCTCAGAGCATTTTTTTTTGCTTTCATGAAGTGGCAATGTTGCAAAATGTATCACAAAAATGCAAATTTAGTTGTGGTTTACAAGAGATACAGGGCAAATTTTCGCCCCCACACAATGCATTCAAAGCCAACACTACCCCTAAATTAAGTGGTAGAGTTATTTTAAATAAAATACTACGTGACCTAGAAAACAGAAAACTTATTGCAAAAGTTTAGAAGAGTCAGCTTTTAATACCATCTTTCCCTGAAACAGGAAAGGACCTTTTAGTCAAACTCAGGTTTACTTAACTATAAAGTTCTAGTACAGTAAGTGTAGATGTGTGCACAAAACAAAATATACAGAAATGTTAATAATACTGTAGAATGTAGCAAAATACACAAATTCACAAGACAGTCAAACAGCAATGATACTTTAAGTTGCCACAGTAAGACAACAAAAGTTCAAAAGCATTATAGGTAAGAAGGTGCACATTCAGAAATGACTACTTTACAATCTCTCTGTTTCAACAGTTCCATGCCGTCAACAATGAGAGAATCACACCTGATGATTTCAGGAATTTCAATACTATGTAGCACAGCAGTAGCAAAACAACAGGTTCACTGGAAAAATAGCAATGACAGTGAAACATGGGTCCTGTAGGCAAAACTTATCCCTTACTTTATCCTCTTAAACGGTTCTCTACTAACTCTGTCATATGGCTTAAGAACAACTTTGCTTCATATACCTGAGGAGTTAAACACACAGCCAGCAGGTTTATAGCCAGAGCAAAACACAGAATGCTGTTTTTCATTCAGGACAGATGAATAATTCAAGTATGAAGATGCATTCCTTGTAAACAACACATCTATTTATACATGTGTAATAACAGATGTTAAAGTGTTATCGGTACAATTCTCAATTAATATGTTACATACTATGAAGTCAATTCCAAATACCCATGGAAAAAGAATGTCAGTTGTTGAGCTCTCTCTGTTTCTTTAATTTGCATATATGCACAACTAACTCTTTGATATAAAACTTCTCAAGTTTGGTCTTCTGAAAGCTTAACACACACACACTTCTGTTTTTCTAAATATTGCCCTTTTTGATAAACAGTTTAACAATCTGTAAGAATGTATGCATATACTTAACAGTAAGCAATGAGCCAGCCTCACTTAAGACTTCTCAAAGTATTCAGAAGTTTGCAGAGTAAGCATTTTCCTTGCATTGTATCAGCCAGGTTCTTTGCCAGTACTTTTTGGTAGCGCTTTAAATCATATTTCAAATATCCACTGGGGCACAACTAATAGTCTGTTTTCTTCAAATAATTTTGCAAATTTGGATGACAAAGTACAGCTTACAGAGACTGACTTGCATTGTTTTCTTATATTTTTAGTATTAAAAAAAATCCCAAAGCCCACTTATTATAGCACTGCAGCCTGCATGGGTGAATATCCCTTTCCTGAGACAGAAATAGAGATAGAAAAAATACACAAGCACAACTGCACATTCGTCACCTATCCTGTTGTCCGATTGCGTACAAAACAATCAATGCAGGAAAAATTAAATCACCAAATCAGTTCAGCCAGAATAAAAGACAAGTATTTCTAGGACATTTACACAAAGAAACCAAGCACTCAGCAGAACTGCATGAACTCTGGGATGATCTAACTTCAACAGAAGCCAACATCAAACACCAGCTGAAGAGAGCTAGATGGTCTTAGATATATTGCAGGTTTCTTTGCACATCATGTACAACACACAGACTGGAGAGCAACAGGTAGGATTTGAAGTATAGCACACAAAATACAATCAGTTGCTACAAATGCTATCCAAGTATAACAGACATGTGGAAAAGAATGCAATAGGTGCACACATGTTGGAAAGGTCTTAAAATTGCAATACTTAAATTTGGTTTCTATGTCCTCCAAAGAAAATTATTTAGAAAAAAAAAAAAGGTAATTTAATATATGCGAAACAACACTTAAAAAAATACATCTACACAAATGACAAAAAACACGCTTGGCAAAAATGTTTCCACAGACCCATGAGTACTAATTCTACCAGTTACTTGTACCTAATATTCACAGCTTAAAAAGCTGTGCATGGGGTAACATCAAGACCAACTTCAACATGTTATCTGCAAATGTGTGCTTCCTCTGTTTGATAATATATTACTATTTGCAAAATCTTCTTCCTAAATACTGTCATCTGCACTTTGTACACTGTAAAGATGACAGGCAAATGCTAGTTTTACTACTTCACTTTAAAAAGCAAGAATCTGATATGCCCGTCTCCCACATGAAGAGATGTGATGCATTACGTAATTGAGTTAAATGAAATAACAGCACGGGGAAAAACTGTGTTATTCTGTTTATGATTTAATTAGCTATTCTTTTCCTCCATCAACTCCCGAGACTTTTCACAGGCTAGAAGTGAGGATGCCTCAAAGATTAAGAATTATTTTCTAATAAATATTCTATTCATGCTAACTTGCAAAGTACCACGAAAGTGATTTTGATACTTTAACACATGTCCACTGGCTGTGTTTTACCTTATTTCAGTCTGTGCTATAAATGTTCCAGCAAACTGCTAGCAATCTGGATCCTCGTCTTTCATGAATGAACATCAGCTAGGAAGTTTTCTGTTCATATGGACAACTATTTCACTTACTTTTGAAAGAATGCAGCACTTCTCTACAGGCAAACTCCTCCAGACCTGGACATCCTTCTTTCTGCTCTAGCATGACTCCACTGCCTAATTCTAGGTGCTGTTCTAAATTTTGGGTAGATGTGTATAATTCCAATAATTCCTATACCCAAGCTGTGGCCTGAAAGGTTAATTCCTACAAGATATACTGTTCTAAATGACATAATGCACAATATTGCTATTAATGTATTTGGAGTAAATTTCCATACTTACAGAAGGGTCTTCAAAATTCATGCCAGTCCAGTAACATATTATAATCAATAGATAACTACTTTTTGCAGATATTCAACATGATTTTTTTTTAGTCCAAAACAATTATGATGTGAGAGTGAGCTGGAGGCAATAATAACTAAAAAAGATCAACTGTTGGGACTTCAGCTTCGCTTTTTTCTTTAAGTGCTATTTATTTTATTTATATATGACTGAGGTAGTTGGTAATAATCACTTATAAATACTAATGAAGAGATTAAGAAATTGTGGGGATGTGAACAGCAGGGAAAAGATAGTAGGAAGTGTTTTGATAAACTACAAATATATAGGAAAAGATGTATTGTATTAAGAAAACTATAATCAGTGGTTTACAATGCCTGGAATGTATCTGCTAAAGTCATTATGTCTGCTCATTTGTTATAAGGAAAGACAGATCCCTTTGAACTGCTTCTTCCAAGTCACAGTGCATTTTTGGAAAAAAATGCTTCAAAAGTTTAAAGCTTTAATTTGTGACAGGCACACTTCTAATACTAATTTATCATTTCCAAAGACCAACAGGTATCTTCTACATGTACCAAAATCATTATCTAAAATGCACTTAACAGTCCAAAGCAAGATGATCGCTCTTTTCCCTTATACACTGAATCTACTACTACACCCCTGCCTATTTAAGGCCACTCAGTGGCGTAAAAGAGGGTTAAAACACATACTCCCACCTAGATTACACCACTTCCCATACTGCTTCCTGTATTCTGACCACTGATTTGATATTGGCATAACACTTGAAAAGCTTCTTTGATTATTTTCTCCCCCACTCCTCAAGTGACACGCTTATCGCAGCTGCTCATATGTTCTAGTAGGCCACCACCACTTTCAGTGTAAGAAGGAGTATTTCTTAAACATCTTCACACATCATTCCTGTTCCCCCTAAGAAGCAAGGCTGTTACCAGCTGAACCAAGAGTATCATCAGCTTTAGTTTCTACAAAGTCATTGTCTCCTAGGACATCAAACACATCCAGTCTGCAAGTTTTCATGTATTTCTAATCATTGTAGCATGCAAAGAGAAAGACAGACAAACACATCACAATGCTGCCATCACAATTATGAGGGCCACCTGTATATATCCATGTTAGTGCCAGATTGGACTAATTTATTCTAATATATTTTTATTAATTTTGTTACTAAGAAGGTAGAATTAAACTGCATTTTAAGCAATGTACTTTACTTGAAAAAGCTCACAATAGCATACAGCTTTATAATGTGCAGTAATGGCATACAAGCTTTACTTACAAGAAAAATGGGCAAGTGAATAGTGCTGATGAACATTTCCGAAGTCAATGACTAATATCAATTTATTTTCATAGTCATCATTCTACCTTCCCACAACAAAGAACATAGCTTCCCACAACAGAAAGGTATCTATATAAAAGCTTATCCCTCCCCCCCCCAGCCCTCCCAATATGCTTTTATATTATCTAGTTACTCTGGTTACTACTTTTAATTTAGGATTCTCCTGACTACCAGAAAAAAAGTGTCAAGAGTTATTAAACCAAAAGCAATGAGGAGTGTTTGTTCTCCATTGAAAACAAACAAACAAAAATAAATCCCTCGCATTCACTTCAAAATATCCACTGTATTCATAACACTACTGAATATTCTATTTTTCCAATGGAATTTTTGAGAAAAACATTAATTCCCTGACATTTTTACCTCTATTTTTTCCTCAAGTGTGTTAATTTCACATTTAACTGCAAAGGATTTTTTTTGTTCTTATGCTTTCAGAATAAATATCGTGGCTCCAAGCACTAATAAGCCAGATACTGAGCACAGAAAAAAAAAATGTACTAGTTTTGTCACCCTGCTGTCTGAAACTATTGGAGTGTGTTTTGGGACCCATAAGATGAATGATTCCAATGCAAAGTTAAATGCACAGGAACAATTCCATCTGTGGTTAGATTTAGTTAGTTAGTTATATTTAGTTTAGGTCTTAACTTTCAAAGCACAGATCTTAAAATAAAAATACCACTTGATCAAGTTCCCTGAAGCTTGAGTATTAAACAAACATCTGCAAAAAGGTTTTAGAAATTAATTCATAAGGGTTTACATCTTCATCTGTTTGAGAACCCGAACAAGAAACATAAAGTCCAAATCATTTATTTCCTCGATAAACGAGGGGAGAATAACCTGTAACTTCCAATTACAAGCATTTTAACTAAAAACAGTCTGGCTTGTTTGTGTCTATACATTCTATTGACTAGAAGTAGTGTATTGACTAAAATTATGGTAAAACAATCAAATAAGTAGGAAAAAAAAAGAAATTAAGCTTTTACACCACAGCTTGAAAGTAGTCTGCTTCCTTTGTGTTTCGCAGTATTCTTATCTTTGGACATGGATATGTCTTCCACCATCAAACACAATGCAGCCAGCAAATTCTCACATTAGTTTTTGAGAATATGCCAAATAGCTAAAAAGAAATATTTAATAAACAAGGTCTGACAGATTTTTCTCATTTTTAAATCAAAACTGTTGATGAGCTTCCTGTGTTTACTGAAGAAAAAGCTGACAATCTCATCTTTTAATAACTCTATACAAGAAATTTGGGGGTAGCAGGTGGGGTTTTTTTGGGTGTTTTGTTAAACAAAACACCAAGCACTCTGTACAGACGTTGAAGGTTTTAACTCATGATTAGTTTATGCCCCCTCACATCACTAGACCAGCACTGCATGTCAAGTTAACACAGAAAAAATAAAAAGGGTGTTTTATGTTAATAAGCATGTCTAGACTCTACATACTCAAGGTGCTGTCATAGTCTCTGAACAAAACATTACATCTGCCTTTGAATCCCCCTAAGGAACTGAAAAGAGGACAAGGAATCAGCACTGCTGGTTTTGTTCCCAACACAGGTCAGGCGTACATATACAACATTTTATGTTTCAGCTGTGTTTTTTTAAAATATGAAATGTTATTGCACAATCCTATATACTTCAAAACTATGATAATGTAGTAATTTACACCAAAAAGCTCATTCAAGAGATACATTTCATACTTAGTAAAACAACTGTTCAACAGCCTTTAGATATGTATACAAGACAACAGTTTAAATCAATAAGTGAAAACGAAAATATTTCACTGAAACTCACTTAAAGAACCCTTAAAAAACCCCTTGCAGCATTTAAGCCTAAACCTCTTGAATTGTTCCCATAAAGACTTACAAAATCCCTTCAAGTGAATGCCTTCAAGTTTGCCCTTTCTAGTAGTACCACCGTATCAAATTCACTATAGTTACACTTTGAAGCTGCCAGTCAGAATGGCAACAATGCAGGCTGTACCTTGAAATATGTCTGGAAAGCTCATTTCTGCCTCGTTCTTAACCAGGAATTTCAGCAGTTCATTGTAATCTGGGAGATTGTAATATTCTTTCAACATTAGTAATGAAAGATGTTTGAAGTATTTTTTCAGTGATATTTTAACATGGCTCTTATTCAATCTCCAGGGTGTCAGAGTGTCAAGACCACACCGTCAATGAGTCTGTTCTTAACTTCGTAACTATACATCCCAACAGTCAGGTCTGTAGTTAGAAATAATGCTTATGCAACACTGTACCTATAGAAAGTGCTTCATAAATTTTGAAGCTGTAACTAAAAGAAAAAAAAAAAGGCTAAAAACCAACACCAATTCATTTTCATTTGCTAGTAAACAATACACAGTTGTTTTAACCAAGAGCTGTATTTATAGAACCAACCCAGACAAAGAACAGATACCAGCTACACCTGCATGCGTGTCAATTCCGGCTTCTTTCAGTGAGACAACTAAGTGCAAAGAAGGCTGAGCATAGTTAGCAAGAGACTTTGAACCCGCCACATAAAATAAAGCCTAGAAGCAAAAACATCAGATTGGAAATGATGATAAAAAGCAGGTCTGTAAGGTAATTGTTTGAAAAGCATGTACGTATAAAGGACAAAGAACAATGATGTGGCACAGAACCACAGAAAAAAAAAGAAATCACATGCAATGCAGAAGCAGAAAGAGAAAAACAAAGTGAATATGCACAGGAATGGAGATGTGGGGCGCAGTGAGAATAGCTTCAGTGTTTAAACACAATGTTTATTTAAGCCTCGGCAATCTTAAGTGAAAACGCATGCACAAACACTAAAATCACATCACTGTTACCATCAAAATGATCCTATACACGCTCCAGAAATAGCCTCTATTCTTGTCCTAGAGGTTCAATGTAAAATCCATTATAAGTAATAGTTGCACTAGAGAAGAGTGGCAAGCAAAATCACTCAGAAAACAAGCCAGGCCCTGTTGTTGTCACCTGTGCTTGAGTAGGTATGCAGAAAAAAAGGGAAGCTGAACTGAACAAAGCAACCCCACTTCAGGCAGACAGGCGCACACATCAAACAGCTCCTACCGCATACCAAAGCTGTCATTTTAAACTGGAGCAACCGCCTCGCTCCAGGCTGGGCACGGCCAGAGGCCGCCCCGTCTCGCCCTCCTTTTGACGGCGACTCTTCCTCTTTCGGGACCCGGGCAGCTGCCGAGCACCCGGAGACGTTTGCCTCAGGGCTCACCCCAGGCTCCCACCGCGCTGGGGCCTGCCAGGCCGGCAATCGGGGGGAGCACAGGGGGGGCCCCCCCGCCCCGAGGAGCTCCCCCATCCACCCTGCCCCCGCCCGGCGCTCCGTGGCGGCGGGGCCACGGCCGCCCCCGCCCGTTCCCGACGCGCGGGGGCGGGGGGGACGAGACTCACAGTCTCGGCCCCACACCCCGAGTGCGGCGGGCCCCGAGGGGGCCGGGGGGGGGGGGGGGGGGGGGGGGCGGGGGGGGGGGGNCCCTCTCGTTCACCGACCCCTCTCCTCTCCTCTCCCCTCCCCTCCCCTCCTCCCGTTCGGCCCCGCTGCGGAGGGAAGGGAAGGGAGCGGGAGAAAGGGGCACCGACACCCCCGTAACTCACCAGCTGCTCGGCGGCGGCGGCGCCTCTTCCCCTTCCGCCATAGCTGTTGACGTGACTCCTCTGTCGGCCGTAGAGCGCGGTCGGGTGGTGGTGTGTTTTTTTTTTTCCCGACACTCCTCCTCACCTTCCGTCCCCCGCGCTGTCGTGAAGTGAGGGCGCCCGCCGCAAAGCGCGGAAGCCTGGCACGGGGGAAGGGCGGTACCCGCGTGAGGAGAAGAGGCGGGAACCGGCGGCCGAGGCGGGTCAGGCTGGGCTGGGCCGGGCCGGGTTTGCCGCCAAGGCCCAACGGCGTTCACCTGAGGCAGCTCAGGTCACCAGCAGCAGCCGGTGCTTTTCTGTAGAAGGCTTAGGAATGGGTTTCCCCGGCAGAGGAAGCCATTCTGTGAAAAATTTGAATTATTTTCGGTTTTCATAAAGGCGAGCTGCTGTGCTGTGTGTAGGTTTGATAACCAAATGGCTTCCCCCTGCAGTCGGTACCGCGCCAGGCTACGCTCCACCAGTCGGGGATCAAAATTCACAGGTTTTACGCGGAACCCTGCTTCCAAGGGCTAAAAATCCATCACCTGGCGATGTTCGTCAGCAACCCTGGGCAAGACAGCAGGGAAGCGCTCGACCGTGCGTGTTCCTTACCCACCTACACCCTCAAACGAAAAAAAAAAAAGAAGAATAAACAGCATACGCCTACGAAAGTTCAGAAAAGCGATTCAAGTAATTTAGACGCGGAGTAAGAGTGCCACCTTACGATAAATTCACGTCCTTGCGCTTGCCTGCCTTCGGGACCGAGACCGGGACCGGGACGCCCGTGCCCCGGCTGCCCGCGGGACCGGCTCCTGGCGTGGAGGAAAAAGAAAACCCAACCCAGCAGCCGCACGGTGGCTGAGCTGCGTGGGGCGGCGGGGGGGGATGCACCCCTCGCAGGGCCGGGGGCCTTCGTCCCCCCGCAGGTAAACTTTTCCTTTCGCGCGTACGTTTGTTTCTCCGGAAAGACTACGTGAATAATCTTAGTCGAGAAAGTAGGTGCTTTACGGCATCAAACCAGATTCAGGCAATTAAAAAAAAAAAAAAATTATAGCGTGAAGGAGAGGGTAATATTTTTCATTCCTTTCCTCTTTTTTCCCCGCTTCATCTTTATTTTTCACTAAAAAAACCCCACAACCCCATGCATTTTAAACACCTACTTTTATTACATAAAAAAAAAAATAAAAAATTTGTAAAATATCCATAAGGCGTCATTTTGCCCCCGGCCGCCTGGAAGCGGTAGAAGCCGGGGTATAACGGACAGACAGACGCCGCCGGCACTCCCAACGGCCCCCTCTTACCGCCGGGCGGGCCGTGCCAGTGCGCAGGCGCGGCCCCGGGGGTGGGCGGGGCCGGCGCGCGGGCG
>VUYV01000037.1:2885040-2901588 GCA_008711295.1 Anarhynchus alexandrinus
CCCCCGCCCCCCCGTCGCCTTCCTGTGCCTGATTTTCCCTGCTTGCTACCGATGGCGGTTTTGCTTGTAAACAAAATCTCTGCAGCCAGGTGAGTTCTAATCTCTGACCCGTCAGACCCGGGATAGTTAGAGGATGAAGCGGCAAACGAAAATATCAGTACTGAAGTAACAACAGGACCCCACTCAACAAAATTACATTTAAGTGAATTTTAAAAAGTGAGGCGGGGCGAGAGAGGAAGAAAACCGCTTGCTTTTGAGTTCAGAGCTCAGCTGTCCCCTGCATTCATTTAGCTTCTGTGTTTTCTTCCAAGCTGAGTTTCTTTGATGAAAGATGTTGTATGGTGTGTGTTGACTGCCGTTACCGACGTCAAGTTACTTACAGGTCTGAAAGGCCTTGGAAACAGTAAACCCATAGTAGTGACTTTGGAGGGAAAATTGTGTGTGGTACTTGAAAAGCATCACCCATGTGCTCACTGCGGTGTCTCACATCGCCCTTGCTATGTGTTACTGTAAAAGCGAAGGAGTTAAACAGCTTTTCTGCAGCCATTGCTCTTTGGAGTACGGTACTGTGGCTGATTTGTCTCTTTTTCTGATGATTATAATATCTCGCTCCTATACCTGTTTTTTTTCAATGTGTCTTAAAGCACTTTATAGCCTGTGGTTGCATGTGTAATGTTGAGATTTAATGTGGAAATTTAGGTAGATCTAGGCAACTAGAATGACTTTAAGACTTTATAGTGCCCTATTTTACTGTTTTTTTTAATTATTTTTTTTTAAATATAGTATTGGTAGGAGTTAGGAGTCACTGGGAGTTATCTGAACGTCTGTGAAGACTCCACATCTTCCAGTGTCTTGACAGTGGTTGCTTATTTCCTGTGAAAAGGTACTTGGAGGATAGTTTAAGAGAGCGCAATATAAAAATTGTACGTATGTAATAAAGGGGGCTCACAAGCCCTAATAAGGCTCCTGAGCATTCCATTTTTATTTTTAGTCTCATGTAGGTTCCTTAAGCAGTTCCAGTTCCCATGGTAAATGCTCTTCATTAGGAATTTTTCATTCAGGAGTCCTAAATATCTTAAGAGCCTACCTGCACATTCTTCCAACCAGAAGTTTCATTTGGGGTGGGTGGTAAGCTGATTTTTGTAATGTTGACAGCTTTCCTTCAGAAACTGGATCCAAGCAGGACTTGCGTGATAAACTTTTGACATGATGGATAAAACATCTGACAGTGACATGAGGCTGTGAATCACAACTCTTCCAGTTGTGCAAAACTCCTTGGTATTTTTGCAATTGCATTGTTGAGCTATTAAAATAATTCATGTGGGAAGGAATCTCTGGAGATGTCTTATCCATCCCTGTGCTAAAAGCACTATATGCCCTTTACTCCAAGAACATTCTTTGAATGTGTTACAAGTAATGATTACAGGTGAGTGTTGTGCAAACCATGTACTCTGCTGTCCATGTCCCAACTTTCTAAACCTGTTGGCAGGTTCTTTATGTGGAGCCTGTTGTTGTCTTAAGTTGATACAAGCCATCAGTAAAGTAAGAAGAGCATCTATTACTTTTATTTTGTGTAGCAATTTTTCACGTACAACAGATAAAAAATCAAAGGTTAATTTGTACAGCGTCTTATGGATCCTGTAAAATGCTTTAAAATCAGTTGGCATGAAATAGGAAATCAGGGTTTGCAATGTACAATGTAAGCAGCAATACAAGAAAATAGTTGCCCATTAGCGAGCACTTTTGACAGACTTGATGAAATTTATTTCTGTGAAACATCAAATTTCGTTAACAAAAACGTTTGCTGTGCAACTTAATTTGCTAACCTATTTTTAAAAAGCATCTCTGCCACAACTGTCAGTGCAAAGCAGAATTCCAAATGTACTTTTTAAATACTGATCATTTGCCAAGTCCTTTAAGACTAGCCCTAGAATAATTCCTGACTAATGGAATAGTCTTCCTAATAACTCAACTGTCAAAAGTCTCTTAGATTTTAGCAACTTGTTCTTAGAAGAGGCTACTTGTAAGATTAATTGTATGAAAGATGTTCAGACTCACTTAAAGGGTGTGAAAACACAAAATATATATCCTAGTATACGTATGTATAAGTAATTCTTAATTTGCCTTTGACCACATAATTGGAAATCATTATTTTAGAATCCGTATTAAAAATTAAAGGTCACTTTGAGACATGAATGTTTACCCTGCAGCAGGTGGTTTATAGATGTAAAAAAACCCTACCCCAAACCCGACAAAAAAAAACCATGAAGGGATTAGCCATCTATTTACCTTGTCACATGACACAAACTAAAGAATCTTACCCAATAACATCTTCAGCAAACCTATAACTTTGAGAGATTTGTGGAGAGAGTAGTTAGGGATTATTGTCTACTTACCAGTGTTGTTTAATGTTACACATGTCCCAAGTCATTTAACCGCAGGGCCTCCTTCCCTCCCTTTTTCCAGTTCACGTTACAACTATGTCCAGTCTTGAATATGATTTTTATATTGCATTCAGAACTGTAAGGGAGAGGATAAGGAATACTAAGGGGTTTGTTTAGTACTGGTGAAAGACAGCAACTTTTTCCTCTTCTCTCCATGAACAGAAAGAGTGCTTTTCACAGCACTATAAATATCCGTATCTTGCCTGTAGCCAGCATGCCACATCTCCCAAGCAGTTTGAGGGAGAGGAACGGACTTCTGGTTTTCATAAATTCTTCCAGTTTCCTTCTTTTATGTTACCACTCCTTGTCTTTCATTGTCCATGCTTTCTTTGTCTCCCTTAATCCCGTAAGAGTGTAGTATCCCCATTTGTCACTTTGTTTAGATCCTTAAGTAAGAGCCTATGTGGGCAATGTCCATCATAGGAAGAAATTAATTGTGTCATCCCAAGACAGGAGCAAAAGACAGGGAAACTCTTCTGTGTCAGCAGTACAAATAGGTGAAAAGAATAATGTGGTACCATGGAGGATGATTTGACAGTTCTTGTGGGCTCCTTTGTGGGCTCTAAAGCAAAGGATGCTATTGCAGAAATGAATTTCTTTTGCCAGAGGGTTTGTTTTTTTTCTGTAGACTGGCAATAAAGGGTGCTAAATAGCATCAATTTGTAATATGTGATTTGCAACTACTGAGAAGCAGACTGTTCATTGTAACACATTTAGTGGGAGGTTTTTTTGCTTGATTGGAGCTGAGATCTGTTGGCAAACCTGTATATGGAGAGGTTTGATGGTGGGTTTTTTTTTTGGCTCATTCATGAGTTGCTGTCCCTTCTGATGAAACTTGTTCTTGTACTGAAGATCTCTCTGATAAGCATGCCAAGTTGACAGCTGCTTTTCGAAATTTGTGTTTCTTCGCATTCTTAACTCATTCTGCAAGTTGCAGAACATATAATGGTGTGCTTCTGTGAACTTTATTTGGATCTGAGCATACGTGACATGGAGCCTTGGAACTTCATAGTTAACTGCAGATTTGGTGAATTAAATTTGGAACCATTTCTTTTTAATACGGAAGAGTCATTTAAGTTTTGCATTTTGACACAAACGGGTCTTGTAGGACAAGCTGAAATAATTTTTCAGTAGACTGATCTTTTTAAACTTCAGTTTTTAAAGTACTAGAGAATTTCTTGTGGAGCTGTTGAGCTTTCTCTTGTGGGTTTGCAAAAATAGTCACGCAGCTGTGCTAATGTGTTGTACTGTCTCAGTGGTTAAGTTAAATTTTTAGCTGTGAAATAAAAGGGAAAAAATGGGGTAACTGAATGCATCAAAATCTCTCCTTGCTTCAGCAAAAGGATCGCGATTCTGGCTATGGCACTGATCATCACCAGCTTTTGCTTTATTTAGGAATTAGAATTTGGCAGTTCTTAAAGAAAGACCTATGTGAAAGGAGTTTTCCCACAAATTATCAGTTGAGCCATTTAGACTGTTGGAATGCACTCTGTTAGGGGAAGAAGAATGAGGGAGACATTAATACCAGGGAAATAAATTTTTTATATTCTAAAACAGTAACTCATGTTAGTTGGTATTACAGGATTCCTGTGGGGGGTTCCTTGCAGTAGTAGTATCTTGATGGTTCTAACTTTCTGAAGTTGAATAGTGAGAAGTTTTCTTGTCAGACCAACAATTGCTATTTTTCAGAAAATTGAAAACAATGAACCTGGAGTCTCTTCTAATGTTTTGATTTTTTTTTTTTTTTTTAAATTGGCTGAAAGGAAACTTTGAGTGAATTTGAGTGAACTTCTTTTAAAGAAGTTATGCTTTAAGAAAAGCAAAATGGCAAATTGTATTATGGATGAACTAGAACTACTTGTGTTAAGTGTTTGGTTAAAAAAAAAAATCACTAGGGGTTATGAATGCAGTTACCTGTTTTACTTGAATGCGAGCAGTTGAAAGGAAGGGCAAAATTGTGGAGGAATGCAAGAACGAAATTGCACTTCTGTGTAAGTCACAACTTGCTGTTAAGCTTGGCACAAATTTTGATCAGTTCCAAAATACTGTTTAAGTGAACTGAAATCTAAATACTATGGTGAAAGTTTATACAGCTAATACAAACAATATCCATCTCCATTCTTGCATCTGTTTTTCCTAAGATAACATCTGCATGAATGAGTGGAGATAATCACAGTACTTAACTCATTGAGGAGAGAATTGCTCATCTTCAAATCACGGGTTTAAAGTGATGCTTGGCACAACAAGGAGCTCTGCTTTTCTTTACATTCTATGCATTATAAAAGAGCAGATTTCTCCATAGCTGTCTTCATTCTGTCTTTACTGCTGAACATAAGATTTCCATACTGAAACACTTTTTGACTAGACCAGCTTTGAAAACAAAAAGGCACCTCCTTCAAGCCAACTTAATTTGACTGACCATATGTTTTTACAAATCTACTGAGACAACATTAGTATTGTTATTTGTGGAATGTGTCAAAACTGAACTTATAGTAGAAACTATTTGTGTCTTATGTGCTTCTGTACCCTGAGGGCCAAATTCTGGAATTACACCAGAAAAAAGGGAGCAGAGCTTGGTCCCTGCAGACATGCAGTTACCTTCGGATCCTAAGAATTTGGCTGTCTAGTGATGTCTTGTGATTGGTGACCGTTGGCATGCTGACCATGTGGATGGTTTCAGACTTTTCCCCAATGGAAACAACTACTGTTGAGATTCAGATTGCTTAAATCCATTTTAATGTCATAGATCATAGCAAATTATTTACCTTCTCCCTCCACTTTGAAGACAGGTTTTAGACACAGTCCTTATAATGCGTAGCTTTCCAGAACTGCTGTCTTGGAGTGGTTTGTTGAGATGTCCAGCAGGAGTTTTGATGGGTACTTTGGTGGTGCTCATAGGCTTTGGTTTGGGGATCCGAGTTGGAATTGAATGACGGAACGCATCAGTAATCTTGAAATAAACCAAGAAAATAAGACATGCATTAGGGAGGAGAGGCGGATTGTATATTTAGCTCATCAGTGTCTTCCACACCGTAAAACTAAACACATTGCTCCTAGAACTGTTTGTCTGAACTTCCTTTCTCTCCTTGGTAATTGGAGTGCAGCTTTGTATTTAACTTATCTACTTGATTGGTGAATATCAAAGAATCTGAATTGATTGAAATCCAGAGTATAAATAAGTGGAGTTTTCTGTCAGTCCTCTGACTAGGGCAACACCCCTATCGGCTGAGTGAGTGATGCAGTGCAAAGGCTGTGAGCTGAGTGACTTCTCTGGGTGAATAATCAGGGAACTTCCACACGCAGAAGCAAGTCTTGATTCAGTCCTGAGTAGCAGGCAGTACCTAGCTCATACTTTACTGTGAGAGGTCATTGTTTGAAAGTGACCACAGTGTACGCAAAATTAATGTGAGAGAGAACTCTCTCTCCAGAATCCATCACAGTTACATTTAATTGCAAAGAAGTAAGTAGAGAAAAAAAAAAGTTATAACTAGCACTGAAAAGGGATGAAGACCTGTAAAGGTAAGGAGATTGTTTGAAAAGTACCATATCTGAAACTGGAGTTAAACATGCACTACCCATCAGAAAGGCTTTTTATATCACAAGCCTTTTTATATACCTTCTATAGTTGACCAACAGAGTAAAAGAAGTTAATTGAGTTTTTTTTAAAAAAAAACATGAAATGGAAATGGTGTTCAAATGAGGACAATAGGAAAGAGCATAGAAACTCTGGTGAATTAAGTATGAATAAGAATGAGCTAGATCAAAACAAGTTTTGAGAAACAACTTCCTAATGGCCATAAAAGCCTGCCTCGAATAAGTATTTCTTTTAAATAAAAAAAACGTATCAGAATTCAAAAGCCTGCTATTTGGCTGCAGATAATTGTATATGACAGGAGTTCTCAAAAGGATAAAGCTGAGCCAACATCAGATTGTTGCATGTGCTCAGTACGGAAGAATTTGGGAAAAGTTTGTACCTCACAGACGTGCTTTATGGACCATGAGTAAGGAGAAAAAGCAACTTGGGCTAATAGAAGTTCGAGAACAAAGAGAGAGAAAGAAGAGTAACAGTCTCTCAGAACAATGTGGTATTTTTCCAAGAGTTCTGAAGGACATGATTTTTAAAACTGCTGAATTCTTATTAGTGATGTGCAATCTGCCACTGAAATTGCTGGTGATGCTAGAGGGATGTGATGCCACTTCTGGAGTAAAGCTTCACAGAAGTTTCATAAGTATAACTGCTGAACTGATCAAATTGTAGAATGACAATAAGAAATAGCATGTTCACCCACGTGGTTACTAATTTTGCGATGGGAAAACATCCACACTTCTTGTTGAGGCTATGTTTTAGTCAGATATTGTTATATAGGTATATGGTATCAGATTGTCTAGTAACGAACTAGGCAGGGTCTGTGAATGTTCCCAGGCACTGGAACTGTGAAATTGTCAGTAGTGTTGAGTTGTTTCAATGGTCCGTGACCTGGATCTAACTCTGGAACAATTCTGAGGCATAGCTTGGGGGTTAGCCTAGAGGAGGGTTCATTTTGAGCAGGTAGTTTGTATCTGGCTAGGCTGTTTTGGAGGCACAGGAAGTTTCTTGTAGTTTGGGTTGACTTGTCTCTTAGCATCTGAGGGACAGATGTAGGTAGGTGCCTTTAAATTACTATTATAGATGTGACCATGTTATATTATGATTTTTCAAAAAAAATGTGATAGTGGTCTCTAACAAAAGAATCCTGGCAGAGCAAAGTTTCTGCAGGAAAAGAAGGAAAATTGTCATGGTTAAAAAGTGTCAAGTGGATAGGAAGCAGAGCATGAAGCCAGTTTTTGTAGTATAGTGGAGATATATGAGCCTCACAGAGACCTGTGATATTCAACATGTTCATAAACTGCATGGGAAGACGGTACTGAAATGATGACATTTGCATGTGGTATAAAAGGGAGCGTATCAGAAGCAAGAGCTGACAGTAATTCATGGTATTGAGTAACAAGGTGATAAAATGTGTGTCAGTTCAGTGTTAACAAATGAAAAATAATATATGTAGGGGTATATATATAGTTCGCATACAGTAGTAAATATGCCATCTCTTGTCACTCAGAACACAGATTCTGGAGTCACTGTAAATGGTCCTCATTTCTCAGCCATTGGCAATTGTCGAACAGGTAACAGGCAAGTTAGGAACTACTAGGAAAAGAATAGAAGAAAACAAGCCCCATGATTTTTTAGTGTGTAAATCCAAACCATGCCTACATGGTGAGTGTTTTGCAGAGTTTTGTCCAAACAGCTCAGAAAAGCATATGGCAAAATGCAGAAAAAGGTGGCAAAGACGATCAGTTATGGAGTGGCTTCTGCATGAAGGTTAACAACATGTTCTAAACTTTTTCAAGTTTGGAAAATAGATTGTGGAGAGGAAAAAAACCAACAGAAGAAATCTAGCATTATGGTGACTAGGGGAGTACTCTCTAATAATATGCTTGAGAAGGCATCTGTTGAAGGTGGGTTAAAGATTAGTAAAAAGTATTTTCACTTGTCAATGAGCTATGAAACTCATTGGGACAGGCAGTTTTTGAGGCAATGATATAAATTGGTTTGGAGAGAGTTTAGACTGATTCATGGCATCCATCAAAGACTGCCAAACACAAAGACATGATGTAGATTTCAGCTGTGGATAGCTGTAAGTTGTAGGCTGCTGGAGGCTGGGTTTGTTAGTCTGTTTGCCTGGTACTTAATGTTTTTTCATAATCATTTACTGCTGGTCACTACCAAAGATGAGATATGTAAATCCTAGGTCTGAATTTATATAACTCGTTTCATGGTTTTGTTTTCAAAATCAGAAAGTTTCAATTTTTACCTTTTTTTAAATAATACATAGAGAAAGGAAAGAGTTTGGCTTTGAAAGTGAGAAGGAAAAAGGAAACGCGTTTTTGTTTGCTCTGTGTTCCTTGAAGATTTTACCTCTAGGTGGCAGCAAAGTTTTTCTTTCGTACCGCATCCCAGTATTTTCGCTAAAACCGGACTGAAACTTGTCGTTAAATGCTGAATTAAAAAAAAAATTAGCATGCATTTTCATGGTACTCTTGAATTTTAGCACTCATATTGTTAGTATGCAAGGGAAAAATAAACCAAAACCACCCCCACACACACACCCAAACCAAAAAACATTTTGCTTTGATTACTAAAGGCACTGTGTTAAGAAAGAAGCCACTTTTGGGTGGGCTGTTCCTAGCAGTGCTACTCTCTAATGTAAATTTAGAGAGGATATTAAACGTGTCTCAGTTTCCTAACTATAAAATGAATTACATTAGCCATAATTTTCTAAGCATATTGAGATGAATAGCTAAAAATATTTATGTAAAGTCTTGCATGCTAAAATGTGATTATGTCTCTAAGAAAAAGTTGTGGGGTTTTGAGTTGTGTTGTCGGTGTGGGGCTTTTTTTTGTGTGTTGTGGTTTAGTGTGTTGTTTGTTTTTTTGTTTTGGGTTTGTTTTTTTTTTCCAGAAGTGTTCCAGTTCAGACATTCCATAGGGTACACAGTGGTTGGAGGATTCTGTCTGTAGTTGATTGAACAGCAGTGTTAGTATTTCAAGAAGGTATTTGTAGGTCTAGAGTTTTACAGGTTTTGTGCATTTAACTGGTGTTCAGGCTCCATGGTCTTACTAAATCAGTGGGAATTTAGGTGTGAAAATACCCCTGTGCTCTGGCCTATAGTTTGCACCAGTTTCCAGCTCATTAAAAGCACCATTTACACACAATATGGCCTTCTGAACCATCAGATTTCCTTTCAAGCAAAAAATTTTTGGTGAGTCAAAATGATGTTCTATTTCGCAGTTCTGAATGACAGTATTGAATACATCTAAATTATTATCACTTAGTTCTGAGAGTTGCATTATAACTAATGACTTTGTCAAGGTTTGGTCTGCTTACAGTTGTTTGTATTACTCTTTTTTTGTATGTGTTACCTTTGCTTATAGCCACAATAACTGAGTTGATGCAACTCCTGGCATAGGCTCAGACTTGAGGATAACAACTGTATTATAGGGCTTTTTCCTATATGGGTAAAGCATACCAGCGTTAAGTTTCTGTGCCAGGACAACTAAACTTGCACTTCAGTGATTGTACCAGTCTAGCTGTATAGCTGTAACTTCTGTTGTAGGCAGGGATTTAACAAACTGTCCATCTAGTTGCCCTCCTCTTCTTTCAGCACTTACAAATTGGTTTCTTTTTCATCATTCCTGATATAAATTCTGAAGAGAAAAGGCTGAATAACTTAAATTTAAGGAAGACACTTGTTGACACTTAATTTTTTGAGTCTGATTAACATGTGTAGCTAGATCACTAAACTTTGTTTATTTTTTAAAACTTGGTACTTGACAAAATATGAATCTTGGATATGAGTTGTAAAAAGAACATTTTGAGTCAGTAGACTAGATCAATGCTTAAGCTGCTGTTAGATGTTCCTGTAAAGAGGGAATGGCATTATGTAGGAAATGTCTAGAAAGCACTTGGAAGTAACTGTATATAAAGTTCTGCATTGGTTTAGTTGTGTGTGTACTGAAAATTCTCGTGCAATCCTCTTAGTTCCTTTGCTACTACTTAGTGTAGAGGCATGTAAGCAGATACGTTGGCTATGGCTTGCTTGTGTTGGGATGTTTATTTTGGTTTTTGGGCAGACCTGAATGACCAAAAAAAAGACCCCTCTATATAGATTTTGGTGAGCTTTTTCAATTTTATTTTTAACTCTTATCTATGTATGGGAAGTCTGTGTGCACACCAAGAATCTCTTCAAATGTATGCACCCTTTCTACCAATTCATTTCCTCCTTTAAGATGGATGGTTTTCAGTCTCCCCCATTCTTTTTTTTTGGCACTCACTTGTATTCTGAATTTGCTGGCTCTTGTGTTTATCACTGCTGTTTAGTTATGGCTCCTTGAGTTCCCATCTGTAGGCCACTTTTTATATTTGTTATCTTTCCAAGTGATAGAAGAGGAAATAAGATATGTTTATCCTTCAAAAATCAAGATGAGCTGCCTTTTGTATTCTGGACAGTCCTTGGGAGTTCCCATGAAAACACCCATCAAAACTGGGAGTTCTCTCTAAACACCCCTGGAAACAACATGTTACCCTGGAGCTACCTATCTGGGTAGTTGTATGGTTTTCCTTTACTTAATGTGTCTAAACACAGTGAAATAAATATCGGCAAATAATTACAAAGACAACCAAATCAAAAGACATTAAACTAGCCACATTTTAGAAAAGAGAAGATTATGTGGTATGTCTGTCATATTAGTCACATTAGCATCGTATTAATTTAAGGTGTTGGACTCAGAAAATACCAAAGTTTTTGTCAGTAGTGCTTATGGTTGTAGAAATAGGCAGTTAAAGCTCATTTTCAAAGCAAGTAATGATCTAAGAATCAAGAAAGCTGCAGTTTCATAAGGATCTTTTAACTTCCTCAGTTTTAAATTAGCTTCTGAAGTAGATGTCAATCACCTGTAATAGGAATTGGCAGGAGAAAGGATGTTAGAATGAGGCCTCCTTTGCAGTGGCTGTGTTTATTTCGTAGCAAATGACAGCAAGTACTTCAGGGATGGGGACAAACACTTCATGGGTGACAATTGTGGAATTTTCATATGTGACTGTAAAAATGGCCCTTAATTTCAGGAAGTCAGCTGTGAAAGCATGCTCTGAAATATCGGGATATACATTCCATACACACTTTGTTTTCTTTTCCCATGGGCACGGAGGTGGTTTATCTGTTATTTATATGGACCATCTGGTATTTTACCACAATACAATGCCTGCTTTCTGGGCAGTGAACTAAAGCAAGTTGGAGGGGGGATGTCAAGGAGAGAAAATATGTCTGTTTCTGTGCTGTTCAAGTAGTTCTCCTGCCTTTGGTCCTAATCTTTTTTTTTTTTTTCTCTCCCCCATCTGGAAGTATGATGTATGCTTTGCTTCCTGTTTGAACTGTATTTGTTTAAATAGGGGGGAGCATGATGTAGTACTTCTCCTGTAAGTTTTCTTATTTACCTTTCTACAGTCATTGTGGAACTTGATCTATGAGAAATAACTTTAGATAAGTTTTTTTTCTCACTACTGAAATTTTTAGTTTAAGAAATTTGAGCAACAGAGAGTATGATTTGCAACTTTAGTGAAAGTGGCCAGGGGATGATGCTGAAGATCCTTTACACAGAAGTCCACATATCTGTATGTGCACAAGTGTGCCTCTTGCCAAGCTTAAGTTTGTTCCTGGATGATTGAATGCAGTCAGAACGTGAACCAGGTCTGCAAGTGAGAATGAGTTAAGATTAAGTGATAAACCTGAATATTCCCTCTGGACTCCAAACAAGACAGCTTTGGCTGAAATTTTGGGTTAGGCCTCTTCAACTGTACAGGGCATTCAGATATTTCCTTTTCTTTCACTAGGTCCTGGCATCTGTCTTCTAGGAATCCAGAGGGAAAATTCTCAGTTGCTCTGTGTTTCCTTTTATGCAACCCACTTGTGTGCATGACTATTTTGAGGAGCAGTATAAATGATCCTTATACTTACTAACCTTAGTAAGACCTTAGCCAGAGTATTGTCTGGCTTGGGGCACTGTGCTGTCACACCAGAGGTAAAATGATTAGTAATCTGTAAAGTATTAAGTGCTATTACGTGGGGGAGCAATTGGCTTTGTTTAGTCTGGAGAAAACAAAACTGAGGAAAGACATGATAATTGTCTTCTAATATGTGAAGGTCTGTTGCAGAGAAAATAATTTTCGAAGTCCAGTGGAGGGATAAGAAAACGAGTAATAGATTACAATTTCAGCAAAGGAAATCTAGTTTAAAAATTAGCAAGATTCTTAATGGCAAGGGTATTTTAGCCCTGTTACAGACTCCTGGGGTAACGGTGAAATTGTTGTTGCAGAAGTTTTTTTAGAACAGGATGAACGAGGCATTTCTCTGGAAGGGTTTAAGCAAAGTCATAGTAAGGGAAAATGCTGGAAAATGCCCTGAGGTCCCTTCTAAGCTCTATTTTCCATGATTGCTACTCTTCTCCTGATATTTGGCCTATTACAGCACTCTTGATTTCAATAATATGAATTATTTGACAGAAAAATCTATATTAATATTAGGAATAATTTTCATATATGTGACATAATTGGCACTAATGTACCCAAATGTGTCACCATGGTCTTATTTCCTGAATGCCAAGTTTAAATCTGTTTTCTGGTGGTGGGGAAAAGAAGCACGGTTGGACAGAGTTGGAGGCAGAAGTTGTATTTGTAATTACTAAAATTCTGTTATCTGCCTTGCTTTTCTCAGGACATGCCTTCACTGGGAAATGTGATAATCTTTTAAACATAAGATAGTTTAAAGACTCATTTTTAATAGATAATTGACAAGATGCAGGGAAAGGTAAGGTTATGTTGTGGATCAGCTCCCCTAGGACAAGGATTTACCTGGCGCTGGTTCATCATGCAGCTGGCTGGTCTCTGAAATGAACAGTCACTTGTTGTTAGTTCTCTTCCCTTCGCCCCTTGAAACAAGGAGGGATCTCAGACACCCTGTTAAGGTATCTAGGCTCGCTGAGAATAGTAGTAGTGTGGCCTTTTTAAAGAATACTAAATACTACACTGCAATATTAATTCTGTCCAGGGGAGGGTAGTGCTGGCACTTAAATGTTTCTGCTGGTGCTTAACTGTACGTGTTTTTATAGAATACATTATTTTACAAATCTGTGCGATATCATCAATTCAATTGGTTTAAAGCTGCGTTGCCATTTGTTGAGTAAGATTCTCGGCAGCAGGTCTTATTCTGTACAGATTGTGGGCAGGTAGGGATATATGTGTTTGGGTATTTCGAAGTATGCAGTTTTTAAAGATGTGTGGAATTGCGCTCATACCTACGCACATCTTTTAACATCTTCAGTATCATACCTACACACACCTTTTAACGCCTTCAGTATCAATGTTGTCTGTTCAAAAGTTTTGAATATATCTTTGCCATATTAGTTAATATGGGAAGTTGAAGAAGCATACAGGGGTAGCCACATTGGGCCCAAATGTGTTCTGTATTCAGAAGGAAAAAAAAAAAACCCTCTGCTTTTACCATCATGGCTTTTTTTCTGTCTGGGAGCAGGCTGATTTCCTCTGTGAAGGCCACATTTAAAGGTGTGTTAATTGGGGCCCTGTTTGAAATGTTTATATATAAAAGCTTTATATATATATATATATATAAAAATTATATTTAAAAAAACCCCAACCCTCTACCTTTTGTCCAGCCAAGATTGATGTTTCTATGGGATAAAACATGACCTATAAAGCTTGAGTATGAGACAATCAAGGATAAGAAATTCTAGTTTCTAAGCACGATTGAAGCTGCCTTGCTGTGATTTTGCACAAGTCAATTAACTTCTGTCCTAAAAGTGGAGTAGTTTATTCTTACTACCTGAGAAGGATGTTAATGGGACTGATGAATGTTTGTTGTATATTTTGAGTGCTTTGTGATGTATTTGCATGCTAGATTGTATTTCTTCAGGCAACAGTGGTAGCACCTAAGGCAATGAGACCAGGGCTTTGGCAGTGATTCCAATACAGAGTGCTCATCCTTTTTGCTTGCCCCTTCAGTTATGTTGATGTAGCTCTTCTGATACAGCTGTGCTGTGAAATGGATCCTGGTGGTGTGTGTGTGTGTTTGGTTGGTTTTGTTTGTTTGTTTGTTTTAAGAAAGATTTTTGGAATGTGTTTTTTTTTGGAGTGATGTGGGTTGGTTTGTTTTTTCTTTTTTTTTTTAAATCCAGGTTAGTTTTTTGACCTTGTTAACAGTGCTGCCTTCCTGAACAGTGATGACAGGGTAACTGAAGGGCAGTGTTTTGTGATACGGGGTGTGGTAGGGGTAAGAGGGGGGAGGGAGCTTTTTTGCCCATCCCTATATGAAGACCCTGTGATGTCAGGCCACTGCTTGGCAAGTCAAGAGTCATTGATTAAAACAGGTCTTTCCTCCTGTACTCAAAATCTGTTTCCCAAGAGTCGTCAGAAGAGAATCATGTTCAGTTGGCAGCTCTGATATTTGAGGCATTCACAGTATGGTGGGTCATTGGGTGATGTGCTAGTGGAGCGAACTCAGCGACATCTTGGGGCTACTGACTACACGTTTGTGAAAACACTTCATGCTTCTTAAATTTTTAATGTTGGTCTTTTTTTTTAAGCACTGTCCCTCTTACACTACTTGGTGTTAATTTTTAAAAGTCTTTATACACCCATTCGTGCTGTATTTGAACCATAAGATCTTTTTCTCTTCTGTTTCTTGGTAACATAATGTTTTGGTAGTCCTTGCTTAAGCCTCGAGATTAGGCAGTTGTCAGTTTTTGTTTTGCCTGTCTAACTATCTGTTTCCTAGGGACAAAGTCATACTGCAGCTGGTTACTCCATTTCCATCACCTAACCCTGCAGCATCCATTCAATCTTAATCAAAAAGTAGGGTTGTACAACTCTGTTTCTGATTATTTTTCTCCCCAGTGTGGGGAGCAGGCCCTCTTAAGCCTTGCATGTGATGTTTACATACAGATCTTTTTTCTTATTACAGCCTTACATTCTGTCCCTGGACACTATATTATCTACTGTGCTTTGGATCAGGAAGATTAGCTGGCTGCTCCTACAATTTTTCTCAATTCTATTTCTTAGTTAGCTACTTGAGGGAGGTTTTTAAATAACTGGAAGTACTACCTCTCAGTTGATGGATGGGAACTTTTCTCTCAGAATACCATTACTGCTTCTTATTCTCTTCTTTTTTCTTTTCCTCCTTTTCCCTCCCTCCCTTCATCTATCCTCCCTATAAGGACAAAAATTACAAATATTTCTTCTGAAATATTTAATCACATAAAAAGAATGACTTAAAAATGCTGAGCACTGAACTGTTTGTGCTGCCCTTGCTTGTGTTCCTTTGCTCACTTGCTGAAATAGAACTGAAAAGATGAAGGAACGTGGGCTGATAACTTCTGCCATTTTTTATCAGTTAATTCTCCCTTTCTCTTCCTGGGGACTTAACTCAATATCCAGGGGAAAGGGTAGATTTTTGGACTTCAGAGGAGGTGCCTGCTTAGAGTTTTGGAAAAGAGAAGCGTTGATATTATGATCTGCTGGAAACTGCTTTTATGAGCTCTTACACAGTTTAATCCCTCTGATATATGCTACTTACTTTGTGACCATATTTCCCATTAACATTTAATCAAATCATTACATACCTGTCAGATTTTAGGTTTTTAGGCAAATGTGGAAAACAAAAATGTCTCAGCCTCCAAATTAACAGCAATACTTACCACTTATGGAATGCTTGAAATTCCTAGAAAAGCTGCCTTACTTGGTTGAATTTTAATATGATTATGCTTGATAGTCTGGGTTTTTTTCAGTGTGTTTAAATCAATTTGCAGACAACTCATTTAATATTCTCCTTGCTCTGCTGTTTTAGAACCATAGAATGGTTTAGGTTGGAAAGGACCTTGAAGATCATCGAGTTCCAACCCCCCTGCCATAGGCAGGGACACCTCCCACTAGACCAGGCTGACCAAGGCCATGTCCAGCCTGGCCTTGAACACCTCCAGGGATGGGGCCTCAACAGCCTCCCTGGGCAACCTGTTCCAGTGCCTTACCACCCTCAAAGTGAAACACTTCTTCCTAATGTTCAATCTAAACCTGCCCTCTTCCAGTTTGAAGCCATTCCCCCTCGTCCTATCACTACATGCCCTAGTAAAAAGTCCTTCCCCAGCTCTCCTGTAGGCCCCCTTTAGGTACTAGAAGGCGGCAATAAGATCTCCCCAGAGCCTTCTCTTCTCCAGGCTGAGCAGCCCCAACTCTTTCAGCCTCTCCTCATAGGAGAGGTGCTCCAGCCCTTGGATCATCCTCGTGGCTCTCCTCTGGACACGCTCCAGCAGGTCCATGTCCTTCTTATGTTGGGGACTCCAGAGCTGGACGCAGTACTCCAGGTGGGGTCTCACAAGAGTGGAGTAGAGGGGCAGAATCACCTCCCTCGCCCTGCTGGCCACACTTCTTTTGATGCAGCCCAGGATGCGGTTGGCCTTCTGGGCTGCGATCGCACATTGCTGGCTCATGTTGAGCTTCTCGTC
>VUYV01000037.1:2902569-2934496 GCA_008711295.1 Anarhynchus alexandrinus
TCCTTATTCATCCATGCAGGCCTCCTGGCTTTTCTGCCTGCCTTCCTCTTTGTAGGGATGCATTGCTCCTGAGCTTGGAGGAGGTGGTCCTTGAATATTAACCGACTTTCTTGGGCCCCTCTTACCTCCAGTGCTTCATCCCATGGCACCATACCAAGCAAATTTGTCTGCCAAGGAAGTAGGTGAATATTCCCACTCAGCAAAATGGAAATAATCTGAAATATGGAGTGGTGATCTGAACAACTTGAGGTTAATTTGTAAATAGGTAATTTGCTCTTTATTATTAAATTATGATTCCTATTTGTTATTTTATGATAAATTTACAGCTAATTTATTTCTGTTCAAACTACAAAATAAGTTTCAGCTCTCAACAAATACATCCAGGTGTTTATTTGCTCTGCTGTGTGCTTTGAAATAGATATTGGGAATTTGAACAGGATGAACAGGTTTTATTCTGAAAACCTTATTTTTAGTTAAAATAATTATTTGATTTTTCATATGTTGAAATGAATGACAAAAAATCCACTGTGAAGTCAGTTAACATCTACTCAGATTGTTTCATCAACAGGGGAATGCAAGCATCCCTTAATCAGTGTGTGTGTTCAGGAAAAGTAGCAAGTTCATTTACAGGCAATGATGATGCTTCTTATTTAGGAGTTAATGGCCATAAGTGGCTGCTTCCTTTGTCTTTTGTTAATTGAACAGTTACTGGTAAGCCATCACCAGTGTCAGGATTAAGACAGGAACAGAAATACTGTTCTGTTTAATAATTAAACGTATAAGTGGTGTGGACTCTCACCTACCTTTTGTATTCATAATAGCTTGGGAATTGTCCAAAGGACTAAGTGTGCTTATTGCTATGTCCTGATCTGTGCTTTTCTTTTACAAGACATTGTAATAGATGGCCAGGTGGTTAATGATCAACACATTTCTGTGTATTTTGGAACGCAGGTATGAAATGAAATTTTTTTTTCCTCCAAGATTTTTAAGTCCAACTGAAGAAAATATTAGTGCTTCTGGAGAACAACTGTTAATCCTTTAATTTTTGGAAGCTGTGGTGTTTGTTAGTACACTGGCAAGTGTCTACTTCAGACACAGTTATTCAGTACAGTGTTTGTAATGTGTCCCTGCAGAGATCTTGGGTATGGATCAGCAGGATATGTGGTACAAGTGCAGAGAATGTGTTTTGAATGGACTGCTGCTTAATTTTGAATGAGCCCTGCAGTTAAGAATGTGTAACTTGAATGTAGTTAATTGTTCATATAATGTTGTTCATATAATTAGCACACTCTAAAATTATAATGATCTTGACTTGCCTGAGTGCTGGCTGCTGTCTTGATCAGTAACTTTTGCTGAAGTTGGTGGGAGCCAAAGTTTGCTCTGCAGGATAAGACTGCGTACTGGTTCTGAACCAGATCTTAGTCAGATCTCACTTTTGCAGTCAGTTGAAGTAAACTGAGGCAAAACAAGTGGGAAGGACCTCTTATGAATGAAGATCAGTAACTTCAGGAAATGTATCAGTATGACATTAAGCTAGGCTTGTGCAGGTCCACATTTTGTCTTTTTTAAATTGCCACTGCTCAACTGTAATACATTTATTATATCCATTTCTATCGCATATCTTAAAGGTTAATACTTTTTCTTCCCATTGTTAATTTTACTGAGTAAAGCGTGTATGGGTGGTGGTCTTTGCTTTTCAATAGAAACTGTTCCTTCTAGATCAGTTATTGCCTACAGTTACAATTATTTCTATTCCTGTCCATCAAAAGGACTTAAAATGATAGAAGTTCCCTTGTTAGGTGAAAGCATGTGCCAAAGTCCTTTGCTGAATGAGTTGCTAAGTTGTACTGCAGAAATATTGTGTTTTTTTTTTCTCTAGATCATGGAAACAGAATAAAGATATGAGTTCACTGAATAGGGACTTTCTGCTTACTTGCAAACTTCCTTGTTGATAAGGAGTGGGGGGTTTTGTGTGTGTGGTTTGTTGTTGTTTGTTTGTTGATTATTTTTTTTTTTTTTTAATAATTCACACCCNTACGTAACATTTAACTTTTTAGAATAAGAAGCAGTTGTTCCAATTTACATTTGCAGTTTACAGCTTACAAAAAAGAGACATTTGAAAGTGCATTTCAGGTCTTTTGGGCTGATTTACATTCTGTGTGAAGTTGGTCCACTACTAGCAGTATTTTCTCGGAGGTTAGGATTGACTGCTTGGCACGCATGTAAAAGGCGGACTTGCTTACATTTCTGCCCTTTTCTTAGGCACCAATACTGTATCTATCATTTAAATACTTTAACCTGTTTTGTCCTTTTTGTATGGTACTCCTATTTACCATAGTTCTAGAGGTGTACATGTTTGGAGAGTTGGTCTAGTACTACTTCTTAATGCTTCTGTCCAGCCTATTATATGAAAAACATGAAGCTGTGCCATAGTTTGCTAATCTTGTTTCTTCCTCAGTGTACCTGTGTGATGTATATTGCATGTTGAACTGATGGCTAGGAGCATAGATGAAATTTGAATATTATGTGTGAATCCATTCTTCTGAGTTATCCTTTAGGAATGTAAGTGTTGATGTTTATTGTTTCACAGTGTACCTAAATGATAGCAGTTTTTCTGTTGCATTGGAAAAAACGACTTGCCTTGTTTGGGGAGAATAATTTTGTGATATAAGCTTCTGAACTTAGTTCACTTACAAGAAAAGTTTACAGGAAGGTTTAAGAAGAGTTTTAACCAAACAGTGTAAAAAAAGATGGGGAGAAAAGTGGTGGTTGTGCTCTGGAACATATCATGTATGCATCATAAATTTGTAATGAGATACAATACATAATATTTTGAGTGTTTGTGTGTGATATACTGATAATTATCTGAAATGAGAGGGCTAGGAGGAGTTGGGAAATAGCATGGAAGATGATGAATCAAGTCTTATCTGAAGTTAGCAGGCAATATTATGGCTTAATTCAAATTCTACCATACATGCAAAAAAATACAAAACACACATAGCGAACAAAAATATTCTGCAAGCAATGGTAAAAATAATCAATTATTTACTGGTTTTGTAATGTTAAAATATTTTACCAAGGCAAGTTGCAGTCAAAAGTAATGTGAGTTATTTTGAAAATGGAAATACATAAAGATGCATTTATACAAGTGCAAGACTAAATATTTTACATAACTGTATTTCAATGAGAAGATATACAGTAAGTGCACACTTGATAACACTAAGCAGGCAAAACTTAAAAGTTAGTTCCTTATACTGTTGTATAGTTCATGCACAGATCTCTCCCAAAGTAAAGGGGCTGTTCCAAATAATTCTTGCTGGGATGAAAAACAGGATGGGTTGCTGGTAAGGGTGTCAGCATGGATGGGGGTCAGTTATAGACATTACTTACTGTAATTTGTGATTGCCGTGGGAGAGGAGTGGCTGATGGTGTGATAGTAATACTGCTGGTGATTTTATTGGTGGGCTTACTGGGTAGGCCATTAGCTAGTGCTGGAGTTCTGTTGTCTTGCGCTGGATTACAAGGGCTGATGGGCTTGGAATTGGTGAGAGCTTGGACGTAAGGACTTCCTAAATGGATGTGGATTTTGTTATCCTCAGTAGTTATTACACTTGATCCCGTACTGTTAGATCTCTGAAACTGCCATGACGACTGCCTGTCTGGGGATACTCTAAAAACGGCATGCTTGGCTCCTATTTCCAAAGGCTCTGAGGAGATTATTTGTTCCTGAGAACTTGAGCCTGGTAAAGCCAAAGGGGACATTGTTCTTTCAGGAGTTAAAGAGCCACATGATTCAGGAGTTTGAGATCTTGCAAAAGTAGCCATAGTAATAGGAGAAATTACTTGCTCTGGACTCATGTATCCTTCTGCTGCTTTTGATTTTACAGGTGTTAAGGAGGCATTTTGAATAATAGTTATTCTTTGCTTTGGAGTGCCACAGTTGGGTATAACTGCTGTGCTTGTGTAGGAGTGAGGACTTTCAGTGGTAGGACTAGTTATTTCAAGTGTTGCTGTGTTCTGTCCATGGTCTGGAGTTACTTTTATGTGAAGAGGTTGGCCGGGTGTATGGCTTAGCACTAGGTCTCCAGTCTGTGCACAGTTTCCGTTTTGCTTTGTGTGAATCTTTCCGTTTTGAGGATGGCTGTCTTTGGACTTCATCCAAGGGATCCATAATTTTTTGTTCACAGCATTTGCAATGGGTGAGTTGCTTTTGAAAGACACAGTTTGTTCTTCCTCATTGTTATCTTTGTCTTCATTATCACTGTCTTCATACAGCTGCCCATTAATGACTGTTCGCTCTAAAGGAATGAGGGTTTTGTAATCGGGTGGTTCATTGTCTGCTGGATCTGTCTGCACTTCTTTAGAAAAAACTTGCAAATCAGAAATTCTTCTTCCATTGAGACCGGGCCTGCAGTTTTTGCTGAAGTGTCTGTACCTCTCCAATTCTTCTGTGAGGCTTTCCATTTCTCTTGCTAACTCCCTGTTCTTGTTTTCCTGCTGGAGGAGTTTCTTCTGTAAGACTGTGTGATCACCTCGGAGGTGACAGATTAGGTCTTCTGTTGCCATGTATTCATGAATTTTCTCTTTCAGTGCATCTACTTCTCTGGAAAGATGACTTGATTTGGCTTCCTCTTCTCTGAGCTTCTTAAAAAGACGTTGCTCTTGGTTGGACTCTGCCTTTTCTGTTAATTTATACCTAGCCACTTCCATTTTTACAGCCTCCAGCTCCTCTGATAGGAGCTTGGCTCTGTCCCGTTCATTGACATATCTTCGTTCTAGAGACTCGAATTCATCTTCAGTTTTCATAAGATCATCTTCTATAGCCTTCATTTCTTTCAGTTTCTGCTTAAGCCTCTCAACTTCTTGAGAAAGCTCTTTGATTTTGTTGTTCTCCTGCTGCAAGGAGGTGCTGGATTTAGTACTATCCTTAAGTTTATTTTTAAGAAACTCTTTTTCAACAGCTTCCAGTGACTGAAGTCTTTTTCTTAGAATATTCACTTTGGAAACAAGATCACTTCCTTTCTCCTCTTCTGCTTTGAGTTTGTTTTTCAGTTCATCTCTTTCTTTTGTAACACTGGACACTTTTTCCTCTGCATCAGATTTTGATTTCAGTGCCTTTTTACTTTCCTCAATTAGTTTTTCTGTAACGGACATCACTTTGTTTTGTTCCACCTGAAGCTGAGAAGTTGCAGCTTGCAGCTTTTCTTCTGTTTGCTTTATTTTTTCACCCATAGTTTTTCTTTCATCCACAAGCATCACTGTTAGACTCTTCAGCTTTGTTAAATCTTCTTTAAGTGTAAACTCAGTTTTTTCTAACTTACTTTCAATTGCTTCAAGCTCGCCAATTCTAGCTTTTAAGCCATCCAGCTCGTGCGACAGCTGCTTTGTTAACATTTTTTCTCTTTCTAGGTTGCATTTCAGGGAGTAGCATTCCTGTTTGCTCTTGCTGAAAGCATCTTCTAATTTCTCCAGCTCCATAATTCTTTTGTTGAGTTTGTCAACTTCCCCTTTAAGGTTCTTGCTCTGTGATGCTTCTTTTTCTAACTTTCTATTAAGTTCTCTGCATTGATCTTCCATTTTTATGAGCTCTTCATCTTTTCCTTCCATCTCCAGCAGTCGTTTCCGTAGTTCTTCTACTTCAGTCATAAGCGTGGAGTTCCCACACTCTCCCTTATTTATCTTATCCCTTAGGTCTTGCAGTTCTTCTTCTGCTTTTCGTAAAGATTTGTTGGTTTCTTCCAGCTCATCAATTTGTCGGCTGAGAGCAGTTAATTTTAACCGGAGCTGACGATTCTGACTGTCTTCATTGGTTAGTTTGGCCATCATTGCTTCTTGGTCTTGGGAAATCTTACTGCTTTGGGCTTGAAGCTCAGCCTCCAGCCTGCTGGCTCTCTGTTCCTCTTCTTGAACTTTTGCTTCAGCAAAAGCCAGCTTCTCGTGTGCTTGTTCTGCAGAAGTGGTTAATTCTTGAATTTTTTGACTTTGTTGATTCAACTGCTCAGTGAGTCTTTGCTGTTCATCCACCACCATTAAAGCAAAGGATTTCAGTTTAGTCAATTCTTCTTTCAGTTTAGCTATTTTCTTGTTGTTTTCCTTTTCTTTTTTTGCCTGATACGCTGTTTCTTGTTCAAGAAGCTTTTTCAATCTGTGGGAGGAAATAATATTGTATTTTGTAGCCATCTTAATGGGCATTTAAAAAACACACCTGAACTATTATGACATCTCTGCCGGATGTGCACAAACATCCACTTGTAACTACAAGCAGACCTCTCCTTGTGGTGTCATGGGGCCCACAGGCCTTATTTTCTACTCAGTTCTTTTGTAACGGACACATCAATATAATCCTTTAGACTTAACAATGTATGTAATTGTGCATCTTTGATTACATTATTACATTTCAGCTTTGGGCAGGTATCAGTGCAACACAACATTTTTGCTCTTTTGTGCCGGAGCAACGCTGATCTTGGCTGTTTGAGGCTAGCTATGTGCATGCAGGTTGTGGTTTGTTTTGTTTGTTTGTTTGTTTGTTTGTTTTTTTTGTTGTGGTGTTTTTTTTCTTTTCCAAGAAATGTGATTATCATAGGGGTTGAGAAATTAAATCACTGCAGCTCTCAAGGGCAGGTATAATTTACAGCATCATAAACCTCTTAATACCTTTAAGTTACTTATAAACCATCTTGATGTTTTATGATTAAACCTTATGGATGTTAAAGTATGCGAGTGGAAATGTAGCCACACTAGGCAGTTAGTCAGGCTGCCTAATGTCAATTTCTAAGCAGCATGTCAGAGCAAAACTAAACTAGGTAAGCCAGTCCTCAGTGAAAATGCAGGCCTTGTGACCTTGTGACCTTGTATCGTACAATATGCAAGAAAAAAATGCAGTCAGCAAATAAACAGGTATTCAGGTTGTGCCTTTTGAACTTGAGGAAGCCCAAACATCTTGCTGTCTGTTAGACTTGGATTCGGTCTTATATCCAAAACCTGCAGATATACGTAAGTGCAACCCTGCTTTTATGTGATTTACATAAAGGTTTTCATAATGGTTTTCCAAAATTAGCTTTACAAGTTTGTGTTAGTACTCACTCTTTACCGAGATGCAACAGACTTAATTTGTTAGAGACTTGGGATAAGATTGTGCATTTGTTTATGTAAGATCCTAAGAAATCTCCAAATACCTCAAATAATTACATTCTTTTGTAGACTTTGTCAGGGAGTTGTTTGTGGAGTTGGTCTGAGGTGTGATTGGTTTGGCCAGCACATTTCTCTTCTTTCAATTAGATTTTTCCCACAGCCAACCTATAATTATATTCTGGTATTAAAGAATAGTCTGAAAAGTCTAGATTGAAGTAATAAAGTATTAGAATTTGTATGTTTCACTGTTGTTCATATGTATGGTAGGTGTCCAGTTGTGTAGATTATGTGAGGGAAATGAATTACATATCAGAAATGTACTTGCAGAAAATGACTGCTTCAGCACTCATTAGCTGATGCCCCTTGCTTTATAAGGTTTTTTTCCCCCCTCTGAAATATGACGATGACTCTCTAGAAGTTGCTGCTGAAACATAAGATTCCTGTTCCACGTTTGTCTCTGGTCACTATTGTGATGCCCTTGACCAAGTGGTAAGTCTTTACAGCTTCCCACTGACAAGTTCCTGTTGCAGGCATCCTTTTAGTTCAGGGAGAGCTTAGATAACGGCCTCCTTTGCACAGCTCTTTATTAGCTGTTGACTGACTGGAGGCATATATTTCTGGGCATTTAATAGGCTGCCTCAGCAACATCCCCTTTGGCAGCACTGTAGGTTTTCCTGCACGGAGAGAGAAAGTCCCTGGCATTCTACAACTGTCCATCAGACTTGTCTGATTTAGTGGTGATATTGTATAGAAGTCTATGACTATGAAATTTCTTACACCACCCTCACCATTCCTGCTGTTTTTATTTCAGTGCATATAAGTTGCGCTATATTGAATGTAATTAAATGCTTTATACGAAAAACTGACGGAATGGGAAGTAGTAATAAACACAGCTGATATCAAAGACTTAAAGCAGCCCCAAATTCTTTACAACAGTCAATTAACATAATAGGGAAAACAGACATGAAAAGGTATAAGTGGAGAGGGAGAGGTTTGTGAAATGAGCTTGAAGGAATGCCGCTGGTTGACAGAACAAATAAATGGGGAGAAGACTGCGCCATCAAAGGCGGCTTTTTACTGTGTTGTTGGTGTATAAACTTTGGTCCACTTTCAGTTTGATTTCTTTTTAGTATAAAAAAAAAAAAATCTCTCTTCCCTCCCCACCCTTGTCTCTAAATGCTTTAGTAGTGAAGTTCAATTGATGACTTACTGTTGCCATAGATACAAAACCATAACAGAAGCATAACTAACAATTTCATTTGGATTGAACTCAGGTTTTGTGTGTGCATGAAGTTAAGACAACTCATATTAATACTATTAAAATAGACTTGGGCTTATTAGCACTTGATTCATTTTAGCTTGCTTCACTATAATTTTTGTAAGGCAAATTTAGCTGAGGTGATTAATACCTAAATTAATCAGTGTTTTACCCAACACTTCTGTATTAACTAGTTGATATCTCTCTGGCCAAATGAAACTCTAATGCTCCAGTGACTCATGCACCTTAAATTGCTTTAGAAAGACAACTCTTAGAACAAATGGTAACCAACAACTGTAATTTTCATAGGGATGCTGTATAACTTTTTATGATTCAAATAACTGGTTTATTTATGCACAATTATCTTGACAGATGTTTGAATGAATAATCCCAGCAGTCCTTCCAGTGAGCATCAGTCTATGTACAATTTATATTTTTTTCTGTCGGTTTCTCCTCTGTTTTTTCTTCTATAACTTCATTTCTCAAGCTATCTGAAATGTTTAAGGCTTGCTTCAGCAAAGTACTTGAGGTTCCAGCCCAAACCGAGTGCTTGAGTTGAGGTAGTCTAACCCAACCTCTGATCAAGTCTGTGTTGCAAGGGTTATTTGAATGGAAGTGCCTAAATTATTGGTCTCTGACCTGGATCATTGTATAAACTGAGAAGGATTTTCAAGAGATTCTGTTTCTTTGGTCATGCCAAAAGACTTCAGGGTATTTAAAAATGTTTCCTTCATTCAAAAGATAAAATGCAGTTTTAAGATTCATACAGAAACGCAAGCAAATACTTCTGACCCCTGAGATCTATTTCTTTTGGAAAAAATTCTTCTATAGAATCACTCCATTGAAGTTACGTTACAGAGCATAGTGCAGAAGCTGTGAGTTAAAGGTTTTTAACGTGTTTCTAAAAAAGAAAAGGGGATGTATTAAGCATGGTATGTATATTTTTTTGATACTGTGTAGTTAACTAAGTTTTGTACTTGTTTTTGATAACTGTATGCTTATTCATGTATTCCTATACAGAAATATTCTTGTATTCCTATACAGAAAATGCCCTCAACAGTGCTGAATAAATACTGATTTCCTGGACAGAGTTGAGATTGATACTGTAAGAAGTCAACTGGGAGTCTGATAATATTTGCAGAAGAATTTTTCACAGCAACTGTGTCTGCACGCATGCACTTAGGAATGGAAGGGGACCCTGANCTTGGCTGCTGAATTCCTGTTTCATGGTTCCGTAGGTCACAGCAACTGTGTCTGCACACATGCACTTAGGAATGGAAGGGGACCCTGAAGTGTTTGGGTTTTTTTTTTGTTGTTTGTTTGTTTGGGGTGTGTGTGTGGGGGTGGGGTGGGTGTTTTTTTAAATTTGTTGGGTGTTTTTGGTCAGCTTTTTTGGGAAACCTGACTTCTGCAGGTCAGGGCTTGATTATACATATCATTTGAATTAAGGCAAATCATATGTTTAATTGAACAATTACTGTAACTGATGATAGCACTTTGTGATATTGTGCATACTTTTGTGACAGAATAAAAATACTTTGTGTTAACTTCATCCAAAATACTGTCTTCCTGAAGAAGAATATCCAGAATATTTGAGAGAAAAATTTTACCAAAAAATATGCAAAGGTCAAAAAAGTTGGCTTTAAAAAAATAATTCAAAAAAAGAACAGACACTCACCTGTCCAATATTTTTTTTTTTTTATTTCCAGTTGAATTTCATGATCAAGTAATTTCGTATTAGGAAAAGGAAGGTATATCATTTAGGCAAAGCTTTCACAGATAATTCCAAGCAGTTGACTTCATAGGACTAGAAGAACCCTTTCTGAATCCAGGCCAGCAAAAACAGGCATTGGAAATTGGTTTTATGAACATGAATGTTAGGTAGTTAAACAGTCAGGGCAGTGTCTTATTACTTTTTCTTTAGAGCTTCTGTTATAAATGACTGCTTTATTGTGGCTTACTATCGTATTTGTTTGCAATATCAGTTGCCTGCTTTTTTATTTCCTTAAAGAAATTGTATTTGTCAGCTCACCTCTGTTCATTGTAATGCTTTTCTCCGTATGCATACTATAGCTTCTTGGTGTTAATACCATGCATTCAATTGTGTTGTCTTGTTTTCCAGGTTGTTTTTTTGTTTGGCTTTTTTTTTTTCAAGTGCATATTGCTTTGGCTACACTACATTATATTTAGCAATGTAATGACTATGTGATCTCTACAAGACATGGGGACTCCCAAAGCAGTTCATTGGCTTCTTGGTGTCATGTGATATCATTTTGACTTTAAGTGGCGTTTTCGGTTGTTGTGGGGGGACCTGTATTACGCTGATGTTGTTTAGTTTATGTCTTTACAGGATTATAAGGGGGCTGCTTTGCTTTTCCTTTGAGTTTCAGGGAAACTAAAGAAAGTATGGGAGACTGAGATTGCAAGACCCTTATTTTTTTAGTTTCTTCTAGAATAAATTATTATTCTTGGAATAATAAGAATAAAAATGCTGATTTTTTTCTTTGCAATGATAACTTTAGAAAAGGCTGCATTCTTTAAGGATGCAAATGAAATAGGTGTTGATTTGTAAAGCTGTACTTCTATCATTCCTTCCACCAAAGCATTGGGGGGATTTTAATATGTACCTTATAAATATCTTGATTTTTATCAGATCATTCTGCAGAAATGACTGAGGCTTTGAATGTCTGTAACTTTTTTTGTTGTTGTTGTAGTAAATCGGAGAGACATGTTTTTTGTCTAGCTCATGTGCTCTTTACCCTTCCCCAGGTAAAAGACGTGGCTCACTAGAGGTTCTACAGGTTGTAACATGAGGGAGACTTGCTTCTAAAGTTTTTGGAAGTGTGCTTGAATTTCTCCCTCTACAATGAAAGTAAAAACACTAAGCTGAAAGCTTTTAAATGTAGATGAAGTCATGCCTCTTTGGCTGAGGCATTCTTCCCAGTTAGCAATAAGCCATGGTCTGGCCTTTAATAAGAGAAGAAACATGCTTCATCATTTCTGGTAAATCTTACAAGTTGTTGTAATTTTTGACACCAATGCAGTTAAATATTTATTTTTGGAAGAAAGCCAGTCTGTCTGTGCCTTCCACAGCTTATGGCAACAAAATTTGGGTTTGTTAAAATAGGTTTCTGGTCTTGGGGTGGCTATTGATTTTTTTTTTTCTTTGCCTACAATTCTATTATCGATGTGTAGTTTTTATGAGGACGTATGTTATAACTACTTTTATGGCTCTCTTATCTTTATTGATGCTTCTTCACCCGCCCCCCCCCCCCCCCCCCCCANTTGAAATTACAGCAGCAACGGCATACCATAGCTGTTGTGTAATCTGCTGGCTTTATCTGAATCAGTCAGCACTTCCCAACAGAATGCGAACACTTACTTTAAAATTTGTTTTCCAGTATATTATTTACATATGTGTATTTTAAATCATTAGTTTGTACTAGGATGCAAACCTCCACAAAGGGTGTCTCAACTGCAAGAGACTGTATAAGGCAAATTTCCCAATAAGGAAATTTATTTTATAAAATGAGGACTTTTAATGAGGAGGGTGTGAGTTCTGCTTATTACTCCACAAACTACCACAGAGTAATCATTGTTTTATCTGATGCTTAAAATGCTGACTTGCTTAACAAGTCTTAATAAAAGTCATATATGATGAATGGTGTTGCCAGTTCTGGGTTAACTTGGGCAAAATTTCAAATGGATAACCAGATGTATTTAGCTGTGATGCTGAGTAAACATAGGCAGATAATATATTCTTTTAAAAATTAATTAATCTGGAACAGTAACGTTGTTTGTGACCATGATTTCACAACTACTAAGCTGCTGAAAATTCTTCCTGGTGATATAGGGATATTTGCGCTCATAAATGTTAGGAAATCCTGTTTAAATTTGGTGACAGTAAATGACATGAGAAATTTTTAACAAGTTTGGTTAATTTAAAATTTAATGCTGGATTAACATTCACTTCCATTTGGAGTGATTTTAATTCAGCACTAAAATTCAGTTTTGTTTTATCATGAAACCTCAGTTTAAGAAAATAATTTTCTATGTTGATTTATTTTCTTTCCGTATCTAGATGTTCTTGGAAATCACCTAGCAAAATATCAGTCTTGTGTAAAATGTATTACTGTTTTCTATGGCAGTAACTGTTTGAATGTGCAAGGTGGTAGTTCTGAATTCTGTCCATTCATTTCTAATCTAGCTGTCCACACTGTCTGTAATTATGATAGGAAGGTGCAGGACTTTTAGATGGCAGTGAAGAAGTTGATATCTTATTAAATTGTTGGCAGGTTTTTGTTTTGTTTTTCTTTTTCTTTTTCTTGACTGTGTATCCTGAAAAACAATTGTAAATGAGTGCTGACCTGACAAGACCACAATATTAATGAGCTTTACTTGAAGTTAGCCTTAAAAACTCTTGGTGCCAGAGTTCAGCTACTAGAAAACATGGCACAATGAGTTGTGAGCTGGACTCTGATGGGTCACCATTTTTGAGATGCACTCCTTTTTTCTTCCTTCTTTCTAGATTTAACAGCTATTTCAGTTATTCATTGAAGTCAGTATCTACTACTGTTGGCATTTCAATGGTGTATAGTGGTGCATGTAGCATGATCATTAATCCTCTTCTGTTCTGAATCTAAATGCATCGATAACTTAACTGGCTCATGGGAATATGACTTGGGTTTTGTTGGTTAGTAGTTTGGGATTTTTTCATGTTACCATGGTGCATATTCATTCTCTCTCTCTCCCTCTGCCTCTCTCACCCTCTCTCCACACTGCCTGTAAAGTCGGAAATAAAGCAAGTAATTTCAGATGCAACGCCAGAATTTGGAACTCTTCAAATTTACGTCAGCCAGGAAATTATAGTTTTGCAGATGGAAAGCTTTCAGAAGGAAATGGAAAGATGAACCACAAGAGATGTGGTACAGGGGTCAAAGCAACGAGACTGAGGCAGAACTTCTCAGTTACTAATCCAGGTCCTGCTTTTGTCTCTTCTTTGTCTTTAACAAGTAAAATTTTGGGCCTGAACTTCAGATTTCTTAAGACAGAAAAGCGGTGTTGACTTACTGTAACAGATGAGAGAGAATTTTGAGAATTAATATTAACCCAAAGAGGTTTTAATAGTATGGTAACTACACAAAACCAAGACAACTACTGTTTTTTATACTTTGTGATTTTTAAATGACAGCATCATTGAAATGATTGCATTTGATTTCATATTTGATATTGCATGATAAGAAGTTAAATTGATGGGAGAGATCCTGCGTCTTTATGAACCTGAGTTTTGTTTTAAATGTATACTTTAAGCATTATTGCTAAACATTATTGCTCCACCACAATTATCAAGCTGTTTTTAAAATCACCAGTGTTATAAACCACTCAGTACTACAGAGATAAACAGGACAGTGTTTTTCCATTGGTGTTTGGTTTTGGTTGGTTGGTTGGTTTTTTTTAATCCATGGGCAGGTGGATGTGTTTGCATTGTCTGTTCAGAGTGTCAGTACCAGTAATTGTTACCATTGCAGTGTACTGCTATGATTTAGCAAGTGAAAAATCGTAGCAGGAGTTAATCGAGCTCCAGAAAACTGTCTTCTAGAGCCCTGCCTGCTTTCCCCCCCATTCCTCGTGGGAAGATTAGGCACAAACAAGGGAGTGCATCTTGTCCAAGTTCTGGAAATTTCTGTTCAGTGCTACAAGCACTGATTACCCCAGCCATGTGTGTTTAGTTTGTATGAGGCAAATACTACTTAGTTATCACTGTCATGCTGTGTTTACTGTTGATGGAAGTGTAATAGTTGGAGGGCTGATTTTTTTGTCTTGACTATTTAATCTGTATCCTTCAAGTGACTGAGGAGTTTGCAGAAGTTCTGATTCCCTGAATGAGTCAGTTGCTTCAGCTCTGTATGAGTTTGTAACCCTTAAATCATCTTTCTACGCTTTTCATTTTAATGATAATACTCATTTTAGATTGAGAACAATGTTTGCTTTTTTTTTTTCTTTAAGCAATTTAAATAGATGAATCCTGTCTAGAACTTGATTGTGGTTTTTTATTCTGTATATAACATCATAGTGTGTAGGTTCAAGGTGGACCTTTGTTTTATGGATGCTTTTTCTTGGGGGGCGGTTGGGAAAACAGGTGTTTTTCTGGCATCTGATTTACCTGGGGCAGTGCTAGTGCTGCTGTCTTGACCAGAGCTGGGCATAATTGTGCAAGAATCCAATTCATACAAACTTTTTTTAACTTCAATTAGTTAATATTTTTGGTATGACAGAAAATGGCACTCAGCCAACAATAACACATCATGTTACTCAGAGGAGACTGGTTAGTCGTAAATGTCATTTTCCCATAACATTTACAGGAACTGGATGTTCTCTAAACCAATTTTAACACACAATTATATAGAAATAAATGTCTGGGGTCACATTTTCATCCATGGGCAGAATAGGCACTGTGCCTATCTCTTATGCTAACCATGGCCTTATTTGTATTTTATCAGTCATCAGCAGTGGTAAAATATAGAACTTTCCATACTGCCACGCGCACTTCCTCTGAGCTGAAGGCATCCTAAGACAAGTGTAAGCCCTTTTTCTGGTGTGCTTACTTCCTGAAGTAGCTTGGTGTATGTGTATAATAAACTCTGAGCGTTTGAAGACTGGGCTTGGGTGGCACCCCATTCCTTTTATTTTGGCAGAAAACGCGAAGCTTAATTGTTACTGCAAGTTTAGCTTGAGATGTTTAAATTTTCCTTGATGCAAGGTTGCATGAAGCAGTGTAGTTGAGGATTTCCGAGTAGGCAAAAGACTTTAATCAGGTTTGCTGATACAGTTGCAACTTTTTCTAGTAGCCAGGACTGGAAGTAATAAGAGCAGTAATAACGCTAATGTCAAACAGAGACACTTCACTTTGAAGCTAAATATGCATCTCTTTCCCTGTAGAGCTGATAACATGAGTGTGTCCATTTTCTCTAAGACGGACTTGGCCAGCACTGCATCTTGGAGGACACAGGTGAAAGGAGGGTTGTAGCAATGCATGGCAGCATGGTTAAATAGCTAAGGATGGCTTTGAAGCCACAAGTGGTGAAGACTGCCGCTGGTTTCCTGTTTTGCAGTATGTGACCTTCAGAAATTATATTAACCCTATTTCCAATGGATTACAAATTGCTTCTAGGTATTGAAGCTTTGTAGTTCTGGGGACTTTGCTACTTCAGAGATAATTCACTTTCTTGCTATCTCTCCTAATCCTGTTAAAGATCTTGCTGTATGCCTCCTGTATCTGAATGTGTTAGGACTTGAAGTGTAGGATGTTTGGAAGTTGCATTTTCTCTTGTCTCAGTAGGACCTTGGGCCACATTGGCCTGGGAGCACTTGGTGAATCACCTAAAGCTGCAAAGTCAATGCATGTTTGTTTGAAGCATCTTAATGTTTAGCATAGGTGCTCTTGATCAGCATTTAAGTTTACATGGTTTCTCCGAATGGATCCTCTTCAAAGAGGATTTATGCATTGTTTTAGTCTACAGGATAGGAAGCTACAGTAGAGAGCTAAAGATGATAGTCTGAGAATTTTTTAAATGGTTATAGTTCTAATCAAGGTTTACTTCATAGATTTAATTCACATGTTTAAATGACAATTTAAATAACAGTTATTTAAGTAGCCTCTTCACCTGTGGTGAATTGTTTAACTAAGGAAAATCTTTTCCTCTCAGATCTGTTGATTATGATGTGTTGAGTATGGTTTTTCTATTCTTCTGCAGCCTTAGTAGTTCACTGCGTTAAAGACCGAATACCTTGCTTAAGCATAAAAGAAAATCATGTGCTTTAGTAATATGTCCACTCAAAGTACCAGTAACAGTTTGTATCTAGAATCAACTTTTTTTTTTTTGTAGCTACTTGCATGTGTGTTCAGCAGCTGGAGTAACTGTTCCATGCTTTGGAAAATAAATGTTTCTCTATTTCTTAGGAAAAAAACTCTAAATTGTTAGGATGAAGAAGTGAATTTAATAGTTCTAACTATTCTATGGCCAATGGTTTCTTAAACTCCCTTAAAATTAGTCTGAACAGTCTTCCTGAAGCCAAGAGAGATACTTACTTTTTCCATCTTTAATTGTTTTCCAGTTTTCTTTCTCTGCCTTTCAAAAACTGTCACAGAGAAAAGGCTTTTTTAGGAAAGAGGAGGGTCATATGCAGCTATGCTTACTTTGCCCCTTAGTATGAAGCTTTTAGACTCCAAGTGTTCCCTGATCTTCAAACAACTGTTAACTCAGTCGAACAGTTTCTGCCTCGTTATTGTACCCCAAATTGATTTATAACTCTCTATCGTTATGTGACTGAAGGGCACTTGGCTACATGCCCTATTTGATCTCTTTTCTTGCCTCTCGGCTGATGGTCTGTGATGTTTAGGTTATATTTTCCTATTTTCAGATGTCACTGAAAATGAAGGAGCTGCAGCCTGGCTTCATGTACAGTATGTTTCTGATGTATTAAATTTTAGCCATACCATTAATTTATAACATGGTTTCAAATGCTGGAAATAAAAAGACACAATTATCTCTAGACAGAACTTACTAGTTGTTGTTTGGTTAACTGCATTAGCCTAGATACATGAGAGGGTCATTTACAGGTTATAAAATGTTACCTTGTCAAACTCTGATTCTCCCACCCAGTTAATCCTGATTGAAACAGGACAATTTTGTTATTTACAAAGATGGGACTCATCATCTAGAGCTTTAAGCAGAGGATGGGAACAAAGCAAGGGCAAGCAGACACTTTCCAAAGTGTTACGTTTTCTCCCCTTCTCCTTTGTAGGGGTAGCAAAATATGTAAGCTTGAAGATTCTTGTCAGCTGTTGTCTGCTGCTTTCCTGAAAGGGAGCCAATGTGTGTGCCTCCCGGCACAAGCCTAAACTTTCTCCACTAGTTGGTGTCATTCCCGCACTACCCTCATCTCAGTCCATTTTATCTGTCTTGAATTGACATGTATTGAAGCTGTACTTGCTGACTTTGCTTCAAAGGCTTTTTATCCCCCTGCTCTGCTTACACATATGCAAGCAAATGCACATACCCATTAATATATTAGATGTGTTTTTAGTAACATGTATTTTAGGAGAAGTTATAAGCTTGCCAAGGTTCATGGTGGCCTTTTCATTGGAGCCAATTAAGTATTTAATTTGGGAATGACACGGGCTGCTAGTGAAAAGACTTTTCTCTTTACATGAAAGAATATATGGTACTGTTGCAGGTTAAGAAAATGTTTCCACTTTGAGCATTAACAAATGGCTTTTTTTTTTTTCCACCTTCCTACATCCAAGTTAGTATGTTCAGCATTGGATTTCAGATATTTAGGTCAGGGGTTGGCTGCCCCAAATGTGGAGCTGTTGTACCCCCAGGTTCCAGTGACCAAAATTTAAAAAAGAAATTAGGCTGATATAATTCACTTTCCCCTTTTCTAGGTAGGGATCTAAACCAGAATGGCTCTACTGAGGCTGAGAGTGTGCTTGACTGAGGGGATCATTTTGAAGTTGAAAACAAAACCAACTGTGGCATTTATTAGGGCTTCTTCTGAGAAACCTCTGTGTAGCTAAGTAGAATAGAATCATGTTTGGGAATGTGGTGGGGGACATTAGTTTCAGGCAAGCCAAGCTTAATGGTGATAAAATTTCCTAATTTTGTTCAGAATTTGACTTAATGACTGAAAGTTATGCCAATTTTACCAGAATATTGATTAAATCCATACAAAGTTGACAGAATTCAGTCAGCTTGTGCTTTCTCTAAGATGGTTTTGTCCATGTGCTGAAATCCAATATGTAATTAAAATATGAGTTTTAAGTGTGCATTACTTTCTGTTTCTAAGCAGCCAATCTTATGTGTTTTTTCTCATGGTAGTAGCAACATGCTGCTGCATTTAATTTTTTAGAATTTTTCCTCTTTCTGTTATGCTCCCCTTGCAGTAGTTGCTCTGCAAACACTAGGTAAGCTTTGTGACTCCAATAAAAAAGGGTAAAATTTATAATCCATTCTCTGCAATGAATTTGAAAGAAATTACTTTGAATATTAGGTTTAAGGCAGATCTTTAAGAACTCTAACCTATCATTTCTTTTAAGTGCAATTGTTCTGTTCTTTCCCAGGCCTTTGGAAGCCTATAAAGGACAATGACATCTGGTTGATGAGTTGTTTCACGTCCCTGAAATGGATGCGAGATTAATGGTTTTTCTTGTCAGAAGTATTTTGGTTTTTCCATCCACGTTTTCAGTCATGCTTACACTGGAGCTTGGTGTACCCTACCTGAAGTGTGTCTAAAGGTTTGTTGAAGCTTGAGCACGAGCGGTTAGGTGGTTGTGGGCTCTGGTAGCTCAGCTTCTAAGAGCATGCAGTGTGAAGCAAAATGGCTCAAATTCTGCTTATTTGCCTCAGCAGCCACTCTCTGGTGGTCATCCATAGGTCCCCTGCCCAGCTTGAGGTTGAAGTCAAGCAGTTGTGTTAAATCATTGTGATATGCACGACAAGCTGTAGCAGAAAGGGTGACTTCTGCAACAGGCAAAAAGTATGTGCATTTATCAACTTGAATGACCAAGGCTATAGGACTTTGAGTTGTGTTGAAATGTTGTCTAGCAAGGTTGGTTTGAACTTTCACCCCCAAGCTTTCCACTTTATTATTAAAGAGGGTTATACAGTGATGTTGCTGGGTGTTCACTCAGCTAGCAGTCATTCACCTCTTCACTGTCACCTCAGTTCTGTCGTTCTGGTGAGGAGGCAGTGCTTTGGGAGGTGTTGTTTTTGTACTGTTTTTAACTAGAAGCTACAGACTGTCACAGAAAATCTTCAAATATATTTTCCTTGAATTTGTGAACTCCTGAGCAAAGTGAGCTGTGAATGCCTGAGTGTGCTGCATTGGTCCATCAGTATGAGTGCTGTTACTGACCTTCCAGAAACAACATGGTGCCCTGGACATACAATCAAAGTGGTTTTTGTCTCACTGACAGAAAACACAGCAAACCTCAAAATCAGCGTAACATACTGAGAGGTGTTAAGACTCAAAATGTCCATTACTTCACTTAAATCACAAGACTGGGCACTATATTTAGAATGTTTCAGCAATGCCCCTTACCTTCTTGGAGCTGAGTAATACAGTTTAGTGAATGGTTCAACTAACCAAACTTTCAACCACTTCAAAAAAACTCAGCATAAACCTCAAAGATGCCATGGCAGAATCTATTCAATATGAGAAAAACAAACCTATTAAAATAATTTATTGGGAAGGCATAGTTTCTAAGCTCAAATCAACTTGATGACAGGCTGAAGTATTAAGGGGATCTATTAATGAGTCAGAACTAAAATTTTATAGGATGGTTTTTAAAGATACCTCTTCCTACATGGTAAGCTCCTTAGGATTCCCTGACTTAAATGTTTTAATTGTTTCTCTGACTTAGATATTTTAATTGCTTCTTTAATGAACAGTATTGAGGTAATACCACACCCAGGATTTGAGAAAAGCTGTTTGCAGGAGAGGTCCAGAGGATCAGTGGCTGCTCACTTGCCTGTGCCAAACTATACCTAGTGAAGAATTTTTCCTGAAGAAAGGTGCCAGCCTTTTAAGAACTGCCACAGAGGGGAAACTTACTGGGAGTAAAACTGGACTCTTTTTTTTATCACATGACAATGGCGGATGTGATAATTCATCACAATATTACGTAAATAACATGAAAGTACTGTTACTCAGCAAAAATCAAGCAATCTCTTGACATTACTAGTACTGATAGGGAAAATAAAATAAGTGTAAGTTATATCCCTTGATCGTCTGGGTCAAATCTCTAAAAAATTCTACTGTCAGCAGCTAAGTGGCATTTGTCAATGGAGCGAAGGGAAGTGACGGGGAAGGAACAAAGGGTCAGTGCAGTTTGACAGGAAGTTGACTTTCATTTCTGGAGGATATACTTGTCCTTAAAATGCTTTCTCTTTACATTGGGTGTTGTAAAAAGTTACTATAAAAATAAATTTAAGTGAAGAAATACAATTGCTGAAGACTGAATTATGTGATAATTTTTTTTCCTTTACTGTCTCCTTTTCCTGTTAAGTGATGCAAGCTAACATTTTAATTGCTTAAAATTAGATAGTCTAAATACATGCGGGGGGGGGGGCAAACAACAGTGAGACATATTAAGCATTATACCTCAGTCTAATTATTTTGGGCTTTTACCAGTATAAATGAGAGCAAGAATGGTCCTGTAAGTATTAAGTGAAGACTGTTTCCCTTTCAATCTAAGGAAGACAGACTATGAGAAATAGAGTTCTGGCTTTTGATAGATGTTATGATTTGTATTAGGCTAGTGGCATTCACAGTACAGATGGTACTTTGGATATTGCTAAAGCAGTAATTAATGATAAATGTTACCCTTCTCTGTTGGATTTGGAGGAACTGAAATAGTCTCTTACTTATGGGTAGGCTTTTTTCTTTTTCTAGTTACTGCCTTTATCAAATATATATGTTTATTCCACATGTAGCATTTCTATGAATACTTTTTCTTCGTCATATTGTAGTCCTTTGGCTACAGTTTATCCTTTCTACTAGGACACGTTTTTTTTGAGGTCTTTTACTTAACTTTGGTTCGTAACATACCCTTTCATAACGTAGCTAACTTTTCCACTTTATAATTTTACAATGTATTTATTATTAAATCCACAGGATATATAGGAAAACAAGTAATCATTTATCAGGAGAGAGATCTAAAAATGCTAGGATGTAAGTTGCAAGTCTGCAGATATAGCAGAGCAAACAGAATAGCAAGCAGAAGACATTGTTAAGAGGCTTAGGGTACTGATCTGGGGTATTGGTTTTCTACTATAACCTTACATTTGTTCTTGTTCTTAGGATTATTTTCATCTTATATACACTATACACTACCCTCTTCCCTGATTCTGTAGCCGGGAAGACTCAAGGCGTCAACAGAGGTGTAAACTTTGCTTGTTACAAGAAAGATCATCTTGGAAACATGGATGTGACCTTTATCTAAATGCCAAGGTTAATAATACACAAATACCTGAATTATCTTTGAAATGAAATGTCTGTCTGTATATTTATATTTTTAGAAGCATGTGGAAAATAACTACATATTTTCTTGTTGTTTAAAGCAAAAAAAAGTCACAAAAATGTTCACACGTGATATTTTGACTCACTCTCATTCCATGTATGATTGATAGTACAGCAATGCATATGATTGTATCAGCTTTGATTTTTCTTAAATATATACTTGAACAAGAATTTTGCAGGATTTAAAACATCAAATACAGGGGGAAAAAAAACCCCTTTCTGCTGTCCTAACATTTAATGCTGATTTGATTTCATATTGAGGAAAATGAAAACATACAACAAAAACATGTTTTACTTTTAAGAAGAGTTTGAGTTCAAAGGTCTTAAGAAGTCTAACTTTTCTTACATTTTAAATGACACTTAAGACTGGATAGCAACGCTTAGTAGTCTGAATTTGCAAGTAGGACAGTACAATTGACTTAATTGCAATTCTTCCTGTAAACAAGGATTTGACACCATTTGGTCCTTAATCAAGGGAGAGGACAGTGTAGTTTTTTTATACTACGCAGATGTGAATTATAAACACACTAAGGTGTAATCCTTCAAGGTGCATAGTACCTTGTCAGAATTGCTTTCCGTTCTCTGTTTTTTGGAGTTAATAACTACAATACTGTTAGACATCTTTCAGAATGAGCCTTGAAGAGACCGGTGGGTTTTCTGAATTTGAAAGCATCATCATTTGTTTGATGACCAGGATTTAAAGTTTTTTCATCAAAATCTGACAGTTCTGTCCTTTTGTGATTTGACACTTGCACACAAGACACAGAAGAGGGAAGCAGTGTGTAGGAGTTGAAAAGTTTGTTAGTAATTAAACTAGTTACAATTGTTTCTTTCAGACATAGCATAATCTTATCACAAAGTAATGTTTGTGGAAATTTATACATCCCTCTGTAAACTGCAGTAAAAGTTGTTCAAAAGTATAGTAAATGCTTAGAGACGTATGTGCATACATGTCTACTAATACATAGCATATGCATATAAATGCAGCATAAAGAGAGGCAGACAGTAGCTCTACCTAATATATTACAATACAGTTGGACTCTTTCCACAGCTTTAAATGCAGTCATGATTTTATCCGACCATTTGGAAAGTGTGTGTAATTCATAACTACCTCCTTCTTTAACTATAAATTAATTCCTCATCTGTTGGCTCTGTAAGAATTGTTTAAAATACAGTTTTTAACGCCTGAAATAGTCATCCTAGTTCTGAGTAACCAGACATCTTCTAAATCTCCCGGTGCTGTTTTTGGGGGTATTTCATTGTTTCTCAGTCCTCACCCCTGTTTTTGGAAGCGGCTTCTTTTAAAAAGTATCTCAATAGGAAAAAGCAAGAAGCGCCAGTGCGTGCCAGAAGTTTGCTTCCCACCCTCTCCCTTACCTTGCTCTCCTGGACTATAGAAATCCTGGGTCAGCTATTGCTCCATGGTGTGAGGCATTCAGCTGTAGCATCAGAGATGTGAGCATTCCAGCAGTCCCACTAAACAATGAGAGATAGGCTCTTTGCATGCCCCAAGCCTATGGAGCATTACGTCATTGCCTTGCCATATAAGGCACTCTGTGTTGTGCAGACTCGTCGTGTCTGACTGGTGTACTTTAGTGATAGCCAGAACTTAGAAAGCTTATTAATGTGTTCTGGCTCCAGCTGACGCTCAAGACTGTGTGAAATATTTCATTTGTCTACTAGTTCATGGCCAAGAAGAATGTGCGGAAGGTTTGGGTTAGGGCAGTTCCTTTCTATTATTGATAATAGAGTCCTTAGAAGTTGTTAGCTGATTAGTTATAATGTTTTCCACTTAGTCTCGCAGCCTAGAATTTAAGAAAGGAAAAATTAAATTCAAGGTCATCTTCTTTAATTAGTTGTTCTAAGGGAGCTTTTTCTTTTTTCTTACTTTCTTTTTTTTAATACGACAAAAAATGTGAATTTAACTGAACTCCTCAGAGGGTGATATGAACTTCGAGCCTTCCTTTTTTTTTCCTTCTGTAAAGAGTCGGGGTCCTCAGAGGATAGTATTTTATTTCCTGATGATGTAACTACAAAACAATTCTCTAAGTGATGATGGGAAGGCCAGATGAAATCTGATTTTTTTTTTCTTCTTCAATGTTTTTCCTACAAAAACCTTTCCTTTTCGTGTGTTTGTGTTTCAGCTAAGACAATTAAGCAGTCCAACCAACTATTTTTAGTAAGAAGGTCTTAAAGAAATGAGTCGTTTGTTTTAACACTTAGGAAAGAGGCAGGAAGCCAAAAAGCAGGATTTAGATTGAAGAGCTTAAAATGTATCTCTTGTATTCCCTGTCCTTCAGTGTACACCCTGAATGAACATTGAGAACACAAGGAAGAAATACTTGAAATAATCCGTGATTCCGTGAAATAGGCACAAAACTTGTTGTTGAAATTCCACTAAGGGTTAACAGGAGTTAATAAAATAAACTCCTTTTGTGTTGATGGGTAAATTAGACCTTTGAAAGGTGGCTCTGTTAAAGTAGGTGCATCCACAATTCATTTATTTGCAGAATTTGAATTTCAGTCTTTAGACAAACCGGTATAACTTAAGCTGTCCTACTGCCTGCTTTTTGTGTGTTTTATCATACTTGAACATAATGCTAACATAAGGCAATTTACTTATTTGGGGGTGTTGTCAGTAGGTATGAAAACAAACGGTGATTAAAATGTTTGCATTTCATTAAAAAGACAGACATCTCTTAGCTACCTTGCACATATTTACCCTGAGTGTAGCCTGAAAACATACTTATTCTTGGAAAACTTCAGCCAGCCCTTTGCACTGTGACTGGGTAAAGACTTACTCAGAAGCGTGCTGCTTGTGTGTATGGTTGATCCTGCTGTGTCCCCCTTTGTAAGTTTCTGAGGAAGTTCACATTTGGGTGTTTGATTGGAAAACTTCCAAATCTATTTAATAGTGCAATGCCTGTATACTGACCCTTCCGAAATGGTTTGAGAGATAATTGTCTTATTTGAATATACCAATGGACAGACCAAGATAATATTTTATTTCCTTTTCTAGGGAGATTTAATCGAAATGAAAAAATAACCTGTCCTGTAGCTAAAATTGGACTCTCCTGTTGCTTGGCTAAAGTTTTTAGGAACTAACATTTTGTATAGTTTTCCTCAAAAGTATTGTGCCATTGTGAATCATTTGAATTACATAAAAGCTCATCCAGGCAACCTTGGTGTGGGGAACATGAAGTTGACTTAATCTTCAGCTACAAAGTCACCCTTTCTGCTGGGATTCTGCTTAAAAAGACAAGACAACTGCAAGTGCAAGGTACGGTCTTAGAGCAGGCTCTAGAGGATGCTGTATCCAGTTAAGATTTGCTGGGGGAGTCAGGTAAGTAGAGCTGTGAAAGGTAGCTAGGAGTTAAATGCGGATGCATTCTTTTTTATGTATATGTGTGTGTGTGCAAGCATACAAATGCTTAGAGTGAAAACTACTGTTTCTGTATTTTACTTGGATAGGTTTTTTTTTCTTTCCTTCCCTTTGCAGTTGTTTTGTGATGGGTTTTTTTCTGCGTCTTCTCCTTCACCTGCACAACCCCTATCTCTCTAGTCTATCTCTGTATGAAAATTTGCCTGCGTTTTTGTCCTCCCACATGAAACAGTTGTTGTAGACCATAAACAGCTTTGAAGAAGAGGATTTCTCAAAAGCTGGTAATCAAAAATCCAAAAGTCCGGTTCTGTGCTGGAGTTGCTAGGAACACAGCTCAGATAGTGCTGGTGATAAGTTTATTGGCAGTCTGGGGGCAGGCTAGAGCAGGGAATAGGGAATGCAAATCCTCCTGTTTATAAGTCTGTGTTTACATCTGGGGATGGCCAGAGTACGAACTTCTAATTTCTTAATTCTCCTCTGCGATACAAAAGTGCACATCTGTGATCTTCTGCAAAACAGCTTTATCAAAGAGCATCAGCTGAGTGTGTAATGACCAGACTTCCTTCTGTTGTATTGTCACAACTTAATAAAGGACAGAGTACAGTACTATTCCAAGCCCTGTTAAGGAACTATATCATTAAAAAATCCATGTTTTGGATTCTTATAACATGAAAAGCTTATTTGTATCTGAGGCAATTAATAGAGTTGCTGAGAAGCCTTCCTTTACTGCTTTTTTACAGTGTCTTCCAGTATCTGTAGGTGGAATCCTGGCACTGGTGAACTTCAATGAAGGGGGGAAAAAAAGCCTTTGGGCAGGCAGATATGCCTGTCTCGTTCTCCATTGCTCCCTGAAAATGAATTCGGTTTCCTTAGTTACTAGACATAGTTGCTCAGAATTCATGCATTTGCAAGTATTGTGACAGCAAAAGAAACTGTGGATTTGTAGAAATTAGAGACCACATGAAAACCTTATTAGATCATTTGGTGCATCCCGTGACAATGCGGGGCTGCTCCCTGCAGTCTGCCTGCAGTGGCTTTCATCTAGTCTCTCTGCTTATTGTTTTATATAGTTATTTGTGCCCACATTATCTCAGGATTTTCCTTGAAAAAAATAGAAGCTGGAAAGGCTGAAGATTGCAGCAGGCAGGGAAAAGATAGGACAAATAAGCTAAAAGACTTTGAGGCTGTTGTTTAGACTTTATCTTAAACTATCTGAATTCCTCCCGTTATTTCCATCGTTAAACTACTTCTCTTTCCTTTTTCTTCCCATGGCAATTCATAGCTGCAGTTCCAGTGTCCTTAAACCCATAACCTATCTATTGCAGCATTTGACCCTTTCCTTTAGCCATTTTGTATCTAAGATAAATAAAGGAAATTAGAACTTGGGCCTCAGTTCAACAAAGCACTTAAAACATAGTCCTGTGTATTTTTGTTGAAAAAGGAAAGGACTTCAGCATAAGCCTGATTTTAATGATATATTGAAATGCTTGGCTGAATCAGGCTCTTGGTCACATTTACTTCATGTAGATATTGTTGAAGCTTAGGCTTTTGAAATTCCCCATGGGGTCCAAATCTTACGTTACTTTCATATACCAAAAACAGACATCTACAGAAGTACAAATACTGTCAAAGCTTTTATTAGCATTTTACATTACTTAAAACCGTTTGCTTTTTTGAAGGTGGTCTGCTTAAGCTTTGCAAGGGACACTGGAGAACTGAAACACATGCAAGATTGACAAGTTGAATTTTAATGACTTGTAAAAAGGGGATCTGGTGTTTAATGTTTTAATAACTCATGTGACTTCAAGGATTTTTCTTCAATGTATGCTCAGCCTTGTCTCTGAAATCTGTGGGAGTTTTGACATTAACTCAGTGGAAGAAGGCTCACTCTTTAATTATTTCTTGGATTGATAGCATTCTTCAAAAATTTACTATTCAATTTATTACTTCTCCTAGCATTGTGATTGACACTCTTTTAGATATTGTGAGTAAAGAGTGTTTTAGTGTTCTATATCCTAATGCATAAATTAATTTCTGAATATTACATAGAGAAATATTGAGGCTATTATGGCTAAATGACAGTCTGAAATGCACTGACAACTGATAAATTGCATGTGGAAGGCCAAGGGGAGAAGCAGGGGAAAGTTCTAAAGATAACATTCTTTAGATTCATGTGTCTTTTACTATGGACCATGGACGGAAAGAGATTCATATCTTCATTACTGTGTGTTTTTAATTTTTTTTGGCAGCAGGAAGAAATATTTTCCCAAACTCTCCTATTGTTTGCAGATTCCATTATTCTCCCTTTTTTTGGCAGATACAAATAAAATTCCTAGCCAAATATTAGGGATAATTAGATCCCTTTTTGTTGGGCGCTGCCTTGAGAAGTTGATGACTGCATCTCTTAACTACTAATGACTTCTCTCCTAAGGAGAACTGGCAAGAGCTCCATATCTGTTTGTGAGATGGTTTCCTCTTGTATATGTAACCAAGATTATTTTTTGTGAAAAAGACGTTTTTTGCTCAGCAGAGCTTACCGTGAACAAAGATTAATAGAATTTAATTTGTATGTCTTCCCCTAGTCTGTATAAACCATATATAGCCGAGTAATCTTTTCTCCATAAAGAAATGAGATAACGTTCTTTAGTCTATGAAAACTCTGCACAACAGTGTGTTTTAAGAAGCAGTTTAGGCTTGGACATTTGTTTTGTTTGTGGTGTTCTGCACTGAGTTTTTTTATTATTCCTTTCCCCACCACCCAAGTATGCCTGTCTAGTTGGTCTATTTCTGGAGGCATGACAGCCATTTTGGTATTAACACAATAGCACAAGTGAGTTGTAATCGTGTGAAGACTGTTGTGGTGAGGTACCTTGGATGGTACTGAGTTCCATGTCTGTGAAGATGCTTGGAAGTTGAACATGTTTTAAATGTCTCTTTAGTCATTAGACCTCAGAAAAAATATGTGACACTATGTAATTAGTTGCCTACTTTTCTTCATCTGTCTCCTTTGAAATTCAGTCAAAGCAAGATTCTTCCTGTAGAACTTCAGGGAAATGGTGTGACAGAAATATTTTGAGCTTCAAATCTGACTCCTCATGAATCCCTGTCTCAGATCTTTTGTATGTGTTAACCTAAGCTGTGAATTCAGGCATTTTGCTCAAAGCGATCAAACCTCTTTCTGAGCAGTTTAATTCTTGTTTGCATAATAAACATGCAGGTTTGAGTGAAGCTGACTCAACTTTTTGCATAGACATGAATCGAACGTGGTGTCAATGAAGGATGTTCCTTTCAAAGCTTTGATGCAGATGAGGGGAAGTAGTAGATCAAGTTGTTGCAAGTTTCTTCAGTTCCTCCATATCACTGATCATCTCTTCCTTTCTGCTTTTCCCTTCATGTCTGTTGTTTCTTCCACTCTTTGCTGGGTCATGCTGTTGCACCAATGCCTTGGAGTGCAAAGCCCAGCACACTGGTAGAAGGGATAACACATTAAGTGTGTTTCTTGCAGGTTCCAAGTTTTACAGGAGTCACTTCAGGTCTGTGGTCTGCTTTGAGAGCAGAAGCTTGTGAGGCACACACTTAGGTAAATGCACACTTGAATGCAGTTTAGGAAATGTAAGAAGGCTTCTCGGAGCCATTGATGCTATACATACAGGAGTACAAAGTTTTCATACTTTTTTTCTGTTTTAGTGGTTAGGTAGAGAGAATCCAGGATCAAAATGTGTCGTGAGTCTTCCATTTCATTGTTATAATTCTCTTGTGTAGGCTTATCTTGCCTCCTACAGATTAACCCAGTGAAAATGTAGCTCTTAGAGAGCTTATCTGAAAGGTACTAAGTTGTAAAAGAAGAATTATGGATGCTAAGGTAGGCAAACTTTGCAAAGAGATATTTTTTGTTGGGCTGCCTGCAATAGCTGAATAAAACACAAACATGCTCTTGGGCCTACAGGCCCTTTATTGAGTTTCTAGATGCTTGCATTCATGTTATGAAACCTACGTAATAAGAGACCTTTTCTTCTGCCTCAGTAATTCCCTCCTGCTCCCCCCCCCCCCCCCCGGTCCCCTTGGATTCCTGGTTAAAGTACATTTTAAAAGGCCTTCCTTATTCCCTACAATTTCAGTAGTCATACACTAGTCCCTGTATAAAGCACAGTACTTTAGGTTACTGGTGATTTACTGGTGATTTCAATACCTGTTCATGGAATCTGTATTGAAATAATGCAGAGGCAAATGTATTCCATACAGGCCATTTTAGATTGTGGATTCCTAGGGATGTAATGTAACTTGTAAAACTTTCATCCCTTTGGGATTCAGAATTGCTGAGCTATCTGATAAATCCATGGCTCAGAAATGTGACTTACTTGTGTGGTTCAATTCTCTAGTCTGGAAAAGTATTTACAGAATTTCTTGATCTCCTAGTGTGTAGTCCCATGTAGTTCTTTGTATTAGTATTGCCCACAGCAGGTACTGTTCAAGGAGTCTCTTGGGCTTGGGGAAATGTATTTAGCAGACTCAGAAACTCCATAGCTGCAGAGTGCAACAAAAATTTCACAAAACCCTTGAGTGAGGAAGGGGAATAAATACAAAAAGGTATTAATTTGGCTTTTTTACGGCAGCCTGCATGAGACATGTCAGCATTAAGAACTGTTACCTTAAACTCAGCAATACTAAAGTTGTGTCATTATCTGGGAACACTTTTATTGATCTTGTGTCTCTGGATGTTAAGTCAACAGGATGGACTATTACCAAGAATGTCTTTCAGGAGATGAACTAAATGCTTGAATAACCTACAGATTGCTTCATACTTGAAAATTGTACTCAAGCACAAAGAAGTGATTTAAGGAAATTCTCTTCAGCACCTAAAGGAAAGACAAAAATTCCTTTTTAGTCCCTAAAATCCTGTGCTCTTTAAACAGTCTTCCCTGCAACCATCCCCAGTGCTTTATGGTCTGCTTTATTTTGTGGGTTTTTAGTTGGTGAGTACTTTATTTTTAATCTGTTTTGTTCAGTTACCTATTTTTAGTTGTAAGGATGAAGTTTCTGTTCTTTTAATGTTCTTCCCTTGGTAACTTATTTGAAAGCATTCTGACAGAGCATGATTTCTGGCTTCTGTTTGCTCTGGTCAGTAAACTCAGAAGCTCATAATATGAAGATTGATATTAATTAGATGAAAGATAGTAACAGTCCATGAAAAGTTGTGTGTATGTTGTGTGATCATGATGAACTGTGTAGAATTGATTAAATGTAGAGATATATTGGATTCTTTCTTGCAGTGATACAATTTCATATAAGAGAAATGTGAAGTGGCTTCTTTCGCTATGAAAAGTGGTACATTTGATAATAGTTCATAATTTATGTTATAAACAGATTGTGTTATTACTCAAGAAGAAAGTTTAACGAGCTGATTTCTTAAATGGACATAAAATTGCAAGTTGTTCTCTTGCATATCTTTTTAACATAGCTGTGTTTTCCTAGCAAGGGTAGTACAACAAAATACAGTATACCTTAGTACTCTTAGGTGACTCTACTGAACAAAGATTCAAGCATGGTAAATTTGTTAATCTTTGGGTTGTTTCCCACGTGTCCCATCCGTTCTGTTCTGTCCTGTGTCTCCCCCCGCCATCCCCCAGTTACATCAGTGTATGTGTAAGTATTTGTGCATAACTGTATCCAGTAGCAAGGGCAGAGAGAGAAAAGCAATTCTAGTTGTTGTAATATGGTATTTATCATACTGTTTCCAGCCTTTTTATGGAAAATGACAACACCTATTATTTACTTTAACTTTTAAAGTGATACATAAAGAAGTGTCTGGGTTCCACGTGTGATAAACAGAGGCCTAGAACTAGAAGATGCAAAAAAATAAGTATTTTCTCAATTCCTAAGGTATGTTGTTTTGGTTAAACGAGTCCTGGTTGTGCGTGACCTCTTAGAATTTGATTAAAGTTTTCCTACTCTAAGATGTCTTTGTTTTGGGACATGGGAAGTTTATTTGTTCTTTGCATTTTTGTTTTACCCTATTTTTCTGGTTTTATTTGTTTTTATTTCAGAATCCCCATAATAGGTGAGCAAAGGCTATTTTCACAGCAAACAAATCAGTCCTCCTTGATATTGCTGCTGAGTATAGAGCAGCATACAGGGATCCAACTCTACTAAAATAGGAGTTATATTGCTAGAAGCCTAAGGTGTGTCCAGAGTGACATAAGGTTGTACAGAGCTTGACAAGAATAAACACTTTATTTGAGAGTTATAAAATGCCTTTGACCTTGGGGCTTGGGAATGTGAGTGGAGCCTTAACTTGTAGCTATCCATGTATATCTAAATCAATGCAAGTCATGCCCGAAAGATTTTGCTAAGTATAGTTTGCTCAGTGGTCAGAGAGGTGGGTGGTTAGAGTTCTTGGAGCAGTTCTGATGGGAATAGGTATCCCTGGAGCAGAAACATTCATACCTCAGAGGCTTGTGGAAACCCTTATCAGTGGCTTTGCTCGGGGAGAGCAGGCTCTGAGTGGTAGTGAATTCTGAAATGCCTCCAGAGCTTTTAGTAATTGCTCTGAAAAGTTTGCATTTGCAAATGTATGCAAAGGAGTTGTGGATTCTTCTGAGCTTTTATGGATGATGGTTCCAAAAGATGTTGATTTCTTCCAGCTAGTTATTCTTTTGAACAAGTGACTAAGGGCTGTTTGTGATACCTTAGCTGTAAATGCTGTACCAGTATGCCTTCCACATGTATTGATGTCACAGAATTTGGGTTGCTTAACCAAACTTTGACTCATTGCTTTCACTTCAGTATTGTGGGAAATGCTTTCTTGGAAGCATCTTCTCTGTTTTAGGTATCTCTCAAAAGCAGGAAACCAGCCCATTCTTGGTGGTGAATTCCTACAGGCTTTAGGGAATAGCATTAGTATCTTAAGTAATAAAAAAGGAAGATAGAAAATCTTATTGGTGGATCCTTTTGCAAGTCTAATTTATTTGAGAACAGCAGGTAAACAGGTAGACCCAATCGCCCTGTGAAGTTTTTCTATTTGTTTTTTTTTGTTGTTGTTGTGGTGTGTTTTTTTTTCTTTAACCACTTCACCA
>VUYV01000037.1:2934502-3053965 GCA_008711295.1 Anarhynchus alexandrinus
TCTCCTCTCCTCTCCTCTCCTCTCCTCTCCTCTCCTCTCCTCTCCTCTCCTCGTGCTGTTCTGTGCTTGCCTCTGATTTTTGAGCACATCCAGGAGTCAAAAGCAATAAGAGGCTAACATTTGTTTGGTGAAGTTTCAGTTTTCTTTTGTCCTGTTGAAAGAGGGCGGAGGGAGGACCATGCGAAGATGCCAATGTCCGATGAAGTGACTGGGAAGGAATGATTAAGAGGCGTTTTTAGCATTTGTACTGGAATGCAGGGAAACTTATGATTGCACTTTTGTTCCCTAAGGGAGGTCAGTGGTCAAGGGAAGAGGTCCAGAATCAGGAAGTAGTCCACACAGAGTCTCAAATGCATACTTTTCACTTTGGCATTAATCTGAATTGAGAAAGGAAAATGGCTCTGTCTTGCATTTCTGGATGGAATTATCTTGGGGATCTTTTATTTCAAACAGAGCCAATTTATTGCTGTCAATTGCATGTCATTGAGGATACTGAAAATGGTCCCTCTTTCGCAATGAAGAAAAATGTTGACTTTGTTTTGCCATAGAGCTTTAGCTTGATTTGTTTGTCTGTCTTTATTCTTCTGACCCTGACATTCTCTGTCTTTCGCTATTCATAGTAACCTCTTCAGTGAGAGTGATTTTACTGAGTTGATAATAGAATTTTGTTGTTTTATTATGTGATTTTTCTGGTGAATATTTGAATGTTTTACTTTCGGTAAGCTTTTTTTTTCCCCCTCTTTAAAAAACCATTCTTTATTGATGTGAAATAAGAAAGCTGCTATATATAAAGGCCCATGAGGTGACAGTCCTTTTAAAACCGTATGTGTGTGTGCACGGTCTTATGATGCTCATAGGCTATTACTGTTTCTACTTTGTTGAACAGTGAATGTACTGGGTATGTGTTAACTTGCAACATTTGAATGTAGATCCCAAGTTAAACACCTTCATAACTCTTAAGCTACAAGTGTATTGATACAAGTTGGATTTCTGCATAGAACTTCTAAGAATTGCACAAATTCTGCGTGTGTTCTTTTGACTGCTGCCTGTTGGGCATATGCATTGCTTAAAGTTATCTGGAAAACATTTTTCATGTTCTTATTCATAAATACAAGTTGGGAGAGGGTTTTCATTCCAATTTTTTTTTTGAGAACCTGTTAACTGCAAGCAAAGCTGGGTTGTTCTGGGTGGTTTTTTGTGTGACTAGTTTTGAAGAAAATTATGATTCTGTTTTTGGTATCAGGAAGTTTGTAAGAGCTATGGAGAAACAAACCAGAAAGTAAGACATAGCTCTCCAGCAATTGAATGGTTCAGACTGAAATGTGCTTGGGCTTTTGAATCGTGTAGTTCACCGTGGTCATGCTCAGATGTTTTGTTACTTCCAAAGTAACATTACATCATCTTATTTGCAAAGTCACTATGCTATAGTTGTCTTTACATCCAAAAGAGCTCTCAAGTGGGATATCAAATATAAGCATTACATAATCAGAACAAAGTCTTTATTGGTTGATTGTACCCTTAGGGTGGTATGCTGAATGGTAGTTGCATATGGAAGACGTAATCTTGCAAACTTAACCATTTCCTAACCATCCTATTAACAACTATGAAGTGAAATAATAGACTGGGGATAGGATTCACTTGGGAAGGGTGTAGCTGAAGAAAATAAGATTTTAAATAGGTTAAGAGTTCACTTTCTTTCTGTAAATGCACTTAAATGTATTGAAACAAACAAAAAGAACCAGAAGAGTTTTACGGATATGTTTATAGAGCGATATGCTGAAATTTCATGTGGTATAGTTCCTGTTGTTAATGAATTCAAAGGAAGCAGACCAATTTCCACTCAGTCTGTGCGTTTAACTTGTTGGAGATGATCCACTTAAAAATACTGGAAAGAAACTTTTTTGGTTATGGAATATTAAATTTGTCTTTCTAAGCTAACTTAAGCAATCTTTAGAGTTAGTCACTTGTTAGGGACCATATGTGCAAAATTATTATTATGTGTCTGACAACTTTAATCAGCCCAGTTCAGAACTAATCCACTTTTTTAGTAAAACCTTTTTTTGTGAAAGGTATGACATGGAGTTTATAGTTCTCAAGCTGTATGAAAGTTATACCAAAGTTTGGTCTTTTATTGATTGTTGTTGTATTTTGTGTGATCTCAGTCTAGTTTTAATGTTCCTGGACTTCATAAACCTCATCTTAAATGAAATAAATAGGTAGGTCCCTACTCTGTGGGAAATGAGACCACATTAAAAGAAACCCAACAAACCAAACATTTAAAAGTGTGAGCTTTATGTTATGACGATCTACAGCTGATTTGCTGTGTTGTCTTAACATAGTTTTTATGCATGACTTCAGGGTAAAATGCACCAGACTTTCAAATTAAAACTGCTAGTCAGCCTTTGGGTATGCGTACCTTTTAGACTTAGACGGGATGGTGTTCTTCAGTGAAAAGACTGACTGAACCTAAGGCCATGGATTTTGCTCCTCTCTTCCCTCTTGCCCTCCTCCTAGGCTAAATTAAGCACCAGTATGAGTCATCCATCAATATTGACTCCGCTTTTGAGATATATTTGCTGAAGAGTGGGAACTTGTTGGCAACTTTTTTGTTAATGTGGCTGTCCCAAAATACCCTTAGAAATAATAAATTTGATTTGGTCATTTCACAGAAACCCCCAGTTTCTTTTTCAGATCAATTCCAGATGCTCAGTGCTCCCATAAAATCTTGAAACAAGATACAGATTTTGAAAGTATTGGCCTCAAAATATTCGTCTTGATGCTTCATGGACAACTGCAACATAAGTGTGTGTAATACTTAAGTGGAAAGGAAGGCTTATTTAGAACTTCTTTGTATTTTGATCCCTTCACAGCAGACAGTGTAGTTCTTAGACTCTTTTTTTGGTCATTTACCCACAGCACAGAGCATGGATGAGTATTCCCAAGGCTTAATTAATATAGTTAATATTCAATTTTTTATGAAATAAAATGAATGCAAGTTCCAACTGTTATCCGTTGGATAGGCAATAGGTGGTGTTTGGCATGCTACTAGCTTGCTTCGCTTTTACTTCTCAGCAGTTCTGTTTAGAACAGTTTTGGGGGGGTGCGTATGACATTTTCTTTCTGATAGTTATTCATGTAGGCGTCTTTCTGTTTCAGTCTCCCAGTGATCTTTATACCAGTTGTGGAGCAGGCATTGGGACAAAGGATTATTAGTTAATTGGGAGAGCTAAATTTACATGTTACTGATGTGTGTTTAGGAAAACAAGATTGATTTCGCGCATACACACCCCACACATACCCCCCCCCNGAGCTTGCCATGTGACTTTCCTGCCTTTTGGCCTTTCCAACTTAAGACTGAATATTCCTTTTTCTGCAAAAGGACCAAAGAACTTCTGCATCCCCTCACTAACAGTGGATCATTTGAAACTTTCTGGGACCTAGTATTTGCTGCTTTATACCCTGCTGGCTGTTCCTTTTCTTTACACGCTTCTTGAAGAAAGTTAGCATTGAAAAACAACTTTAAGTGTGTTACGGGGCCATTTTTGTTCATTTTAGTGATGGAAGTATGTGGTGGAGGATTTCTTAAATTTTCACTGCTGAATCAGCATAAATATGAGGGTTTGAGCTATGTTCTGCTATGTTTCTGTTTGTCAAGAAGTACGATGATTGCTTATTAACGTCCAGAAAAGATGAGGTTCGTATTAGTGAGGGCAGAAATTTGTGGCACTGAAGAGGAATAAGAACAACATAACATCATTTCACTTTGGGGCAAATACTCTGATAATTAAGGAAAAGCAGTATTGTGCATGAATTATAGTTGGTTTCATAGGACACCTTGGAATTAGCAAACATAAAACCCGAGGATGATAATTATGTTTAAAAAACGGGTAAAAATAACCAAGTAAGTCCAGGAAGAGTCACTCAATAGCAAAACACAGTGTAAAAGCAAGATGTGTTGGATAGTTTCCATTCTTAGCATGAACCCATGCCTTTAAGTAATTAACAGCGTCCTTACAAAATTAAAAAATATCAGTTTTCAGGCTGTGCATCTTTCCTAGTTTCATTACACTCTTGAGAATTTAAATGGAAGCAAAAGGTAATTCTTTAGACTCTGAACATGCAATTTAATTTAAGTAATTTTCTGGCATTGCATATATGGTTCCATTTTTTTTCTCCTTTGAAAACTTCTGTCTGTATCTCCTCACATTAACATCAAAAAAAAAAAAAAAAAAAAAACGAAAAGGAAAAAAGAAGAGGTCTAGTATTACCACATGGCAATTTTGATGCTGATAATCAATGCAAGAGTGGCAGAGAAGAAAATAGTGAAGTTATCAGTTTTATATGAATTCATTTTAGTTTAGTAACACTCATTTAATGAAATTTTTTTTTTTGGTAACTTCTCTTGAAACTATCCAACACATCTACTTTTGCACTGAGTTTGTCATTGAGTGACTCCTGGAAATGTTTGGTTATTTTTAACCTGTTTTAAAAAATGTTTCTTGGTGGACTAACTTCATGTTACCCCTCTTTAATGTTCACAAGGTTGAAAGGTAGGTGCTGGCATACATTTTAGTGGATAGCTTTTTTTCTGCTAGGTTAATTAGAGTGCTGAAGATACTGTACCCTTGTGGTCTGTTACTCAACTGGATTTGCAGGGTGCCGGAAGAAGCCACCCTCAGGAGCACGGATGCCTTGGCATCGTGGGAATTTGTGTCATCCAACTGACTTGCTTTTTGGTTGTTTGTGCATCCTGTTTTTTCCCTCCAGTCAGATTTTACTGATTTCCCCCCTCATTGAAGAATTACATGCATGACTTTATCTTTTCATGGTCTTCTCTTGAGGAGAAAAAGAAAAGCACAGGTAGTGCTATAGATGCTTTTTGAGGTCCGCTGCTCTGGATCTGTGAAGTGTGCACCCAGGCTGACCCCGGGAAGCAGGAGTTGCAGGGAGGGAGCCTGCAAACCACTGGTAAACTGAGCAGTGAGTTTACAAGAAAAGAATGTTGGATCACCAGTGTTGATGCTTGGGTAAGCGATTCACAAAAGAATCCTCCATCTGGAAACCGAAAGAAGAAAAAGTTTATTTAAGGTGGCCTTTAAAAAATTTTTTTTAAAAAAGTGCTTCTCTGGTACAGTACATGACTGCAGCTATATATTTTGCAGCATGAGTCATGTATGGCTTTATAGTTCTACATCCCCTTGCATAGGAGGAATAAACTTTGGAGAAGAGGAAGTTAAGAGAAAACAGAAGTGTGAATAACTGCTAATGGTGCTCTCTCTGGCTCCATTCAGTCTGCCATTTCATCATACATGAAGGGGGTAATTCAGAGATTCCTTTCTTGGCACATAAGTGGCAACATATGTTTGAAACAGTGAGTGGAAACTGTAGGAAAAAAATGACAGACATATGGCAATAGGAAGGCAAGGGAAAATTTGTTGCCCTAATGTTAGCCACATAATTGGTACACTTATGTTCTGAGGGACTGATTTATTTAAAGACAAAAATGTATGCTGCATTTATTCAGGTTTTCTATATGCAGCCCATATCTTGTAGTTCCTTCATAATTTCTGTCCAAAGAGCTCTCTGAGGGAGTGGAAGGTGATGTGCGAGGTTCAGAGCCTCTCTGCCAAGGAATAGAGGGAAAAATCTGGATGCAAAAACACAAACCTGTCTTCGTTCATATTCTTATTTTAAAAGGGGAAACGTTGAAAAGCTCCTGTATTCTAATATTCAGTTTTGTGAATTTTTTTACCGTGTTAAGTTAGCAAGAATGTTTATGGCTTATTGCAACTTAAGATTTACTGCTTAGTGAAAAGAAGAGCTGTCCTGGAAACAGGCATCATCCAAATGATGTTTCCAGTGAGAAGTACACGCTGAGGTAACCTGCTAACTTTAGTCAAATAAGCATTTCTACCCCGTGCACACATCTGTGCACAATTGTAAGCAAAATGCAGTCTCTCAAACTGTCTGTGATGTGGTAGCTCTTTCTGTTTCCTCAGTTAATTTTGTGCCCTGAGTTAAACAATCAATTTTAAGTGAGAGTGTTGTTGGGAAGGTCAAAATCAAACCTGGTCCTACAGGGCTTCTGTTGACATGCAAGATGTGTATTTAGGAACTTATTTTGGCCTGCAGCTGAAAACTCTTCAATCCAGAGAATATGTTCTCAAAAATGCTTAGGAGGAAAGCAGTCTGTTTTCTTTCCATTGAAAAATGATTGATCAAAACCTGGGAGAATGTCTCCCACCATGTTTGCCTTCAGAAGTACGCCTTCTTTTCTGAAGAGTGGTGGGGCCCTTGGAGAACTGTAACTTAGCAACTGAGTGGTCGTGTTATGGCCCGGGCTGTGAGGGCATCTTACTCCTTGCATGTAAAAGGAAAATTGACTAAATGACATTTTAATTTTGTTCACTCTTCTCTCCGACCTCTTTTGGCTCTGGGTTGTTATGGTCTAGTGATTTAATTTTCAGATGGCAAGTCCTATGTGAGATTGTAAAAAAAATATTAATTTATAAGTTGGTTGCATTATGCCAGCAAATGTTGCTTATTTTGGGGAGAAGGACAGATGATTTAAAAATATTACTTAAATTCAGAAAGCATGCAGTGATAAACTTCTAAAAATAGATAAAAAGCCAGTTCTAGCGCTTTTTTTTTTCCTAAAAAAAAAACCACCCTTCCATAATTAGTACTCTGTGTTAACAACTAACACCCTGAAAACTTGGGAAATCTGAGCTAGTTTCTTTACCAGAGTAAATGACATCACAAATTCTGTCAGCAAAAGGAATGAAAACAAATTTTTTGAAAGGAAACCTATTTATGTTATTTTGGTTGTGACCCATGTTAGCAAAAAGCCAGGAAAATGCATCTGGAATTTGTAGAAATCTGTGGAGTTGGTTAGGGTTTTTTTCTTTCTTTTTATAAATATGTGGGGAGGAACCTGTTTTTTTTTCCCTTTTTGTTTAAAAACAACAACAATTAATAAGGTACTACTTGTTTTGGAGGAAAGAGGAGACATTTTTAAAGAAGTTTCAGGAAAATTATTAAATATCCTCTATTTGGTAGCTTCTGTATGTCTTATTTTACTTAAATGAAAATTTATTTAGCTGTCCCATAGGTTTTTTTAGTAAGTTGACTGGTGGAACCACTTCCACGCATGCAGAATACTGTAACTAACGATGTGTGGACTAGAGTGACGCAGTTCAGAAGGGACAAGGACTCGTATCCTTGTTGTGGGGCACTGCCTCCTACTGATGAAGCAGTTTTGTAGAGTACATTTAAAGAAATTTGGTCCTTCAGCTGTTCTGTTTGAGTTTCATTTTCTGAGCGAGTAACCACTGAGGAGATAACTACATTTCATATCATAAACCCTTCAGCCAATTTGAGTTTTTCCATGAAACGGCCATCAGTCCAGCATCAAATGCTATGAGGACTTGCCCTGTTTGAGGTAGAGCTTCTTGCTTCAGTGTGTTGGTTAAAACATATCAACTAATATCCACTGTCGGGTGGCGGAATAGCTCTTCTGCCATGTCTTTTCTGTCAAAGCGTGGCTCTTATGTCATTGTATTCCACCACCATGAAACTGTAGTCACAAGGTGTGACGTTTTTATGGTGTGAGAAACTTGAAATGGTTTGTACAGCCTTTTGAAGCAGCAGGGTTGCAGCATGTCTGTGTGCCATGACTGGCAACCATCCTGCAGAACAGCAAACTTCAGACAGACGTGTGCAGGCTGCCTGCTGGGCATGGAGTGCACGTGCACAGGTAGTTGTTTCTTGTGTAGTGCTAGCAACCTTTTCAGCACAAGTGAACTCGTCCTTTTTTCCCTTCCTTTTCTCACGTCCAACGGTAACTCTACTGCTCCATGTTACTTCAGTCCCCATAGAGTGAATACTGGATGAGAGCCAGCCGCTGCTGCCATCCCTCCCTGATGGAAGGCTGAAGTCTGTGCTTTTATGCCACCAGGAGCCTTGCCTTTTCCTAAGAAAGAGACATATCCTTCTCTAGACCAGCTGAGCTTTAGGAACTTGTTCTTACCATAAGACCTGGCAATTAGTTGCCCTGTAAACAGTTCCTCTTTTTTATGAGCTTTTGGCTGCTTAAAACATTTCTTTGGAGCTTTGAAAAAAGCTGCATGCAGATGTGTAGCTCTGGCTTCTGAAAGCATGCCCAATTTCTGCCTACTTTATAGATAATTCAGCTAGATCATCTCTTCAAGTATCAGTGGAATGATGCTGATGTAGAAGTTTGAGAATATGTCGTTTTTGAGAAAATTTTGGCCAGGAACTAATTCAGGAGGAACTAATTCAGGTGGTTTGTGTACTTGTTGCAAGAGTTGGATGGTGGGGAAGGGGAAGGCGAAGGTGCTTGTTATTTTCCATGCTCTGAATGAAGATCCATCTGATGCTCTGTTTTCAGCAGAGAGCTTTATTTGTAGACTAAACTAGTGGTATTGACAAAATTACTGTCTTCTTCCTGCATTTGTCTTGTATTTGTTTGGTTTGCCACCTAGGCATTGGGATAAACTCTTTTTGATTCTAGTCTACCTTTGACTTCTCAGCAGTAGAAGCATTGAGCAGAAGTGTAGCTGTTTCCTTCACTTACAGACCTGTGGATCTGAAACCCCTGTAAATTTTCCACCCAGAATTTGAAATGGAAGAATCTCATCATGCATCTCTCCCTACCTTCTTTAACAAATCCTTGTTCTTAGTTCCCTTGATGCATCTTTCTACAGGGCACAGGAAGATGTCTAAAGATCTAACATAAAGTAAGGATGACTGCTAACAATTTAGCTGGTTCTAAAAACAGTGGCATGAGTAATCAGTGCTGACCTGCCTGCTGCATGTCATACCTGTACTGTTATACAGCAGTGGGTACAAGTTATTTTGAGGAGAGTCTCATAAATTGACTTTCGTTTGGAAACCAGTCATGTTTGGGTTCAGCCTGCCTTTTCTGATGCTGAGAAGATGGATCGTCTCTCATCTGAGACTTCTAACAGGGGTAGATTTTGAATCAAAATTTAGAATTCTCGAAATCCTTTTGTCCAGTGTCATTGGAGTTGTTTTTTCAGGATTTAATACAGGCTGTGTTGGTTTGCTCGACCAGGATGGGTTTCTTCTCTGGGTCTTGGGGATCAGTTTTATTGTTTACTTCCCCATCCTGCCTGGATTACTGCTGCTGTTGTAGATTCTTTTTTATGTTGAAATTTTGCCTAGAGATGCTTAAGAATTGCATACTCTGAAGAGCTCGCTGGATAAACTAAAGAGACAACAAATCTAATGTTTTTGGGGCTTTACTGCAATGATAATTTGGACTTTGTAAATATTATAAGAGGAGGATGCAACATGATTAGAGTAGAGACCCTATGTAAATATTTGGGGGTTTTATAGTCTAGAATGTCTTCTGATGCTATTTTATACCACTTCCTCTAAAGCAGGCTGTTTGTGTGTTTTTAAAAGATGCAAACTCCTAGGATGTTAGCTAATTAGTGTGGAGAATTTTAAGTGTATAATAATAGCTTACATGTAGACTAATTAATTAAATATTTCAACAATATAAATTGATGACAGTAATTGAAACCTAAACTCACCTTTTGAGATTATGGTCACCAGCTCAGGACTTTTACATTTATGACTGATTTATGATTGGGCATGGCCTGCCAGAACACTTCACCAGGCTTGTTTTCTTTTACTATCATTCCTTAAGGCAAGGAGTCCCATGCGGGCTTTATGAATTGTCCTGCTGGTAACCCCTTCTCTGCTGTCCTCCTCCATGAAATGAACATCTGTCAGGTTGGAGGGCATGTGTGTTATAAGGAACAGCAGCATTTTGGTCGTGATGTAGTTGCGCAACCTTTCATGTGATGTTAGGGAGACACAGGGATTTGGACCTTGAACAGCTTAATAGTAGATTTTGTTGGCCTAGTCTGAGAGGAAGGCTAGGCACTTTTGCTCCAATTTAGTCGAATGCTTTCTTCCGTTGTTCTGTTTTTAGTTTCTTTCTTTACTCTCTCCTTAAGCCTTGCTGACTCCTTTTCACAATCTGCTTTTTCCTAGGCATTTACAGTTATTTAGAAGAAGTTATTGGATACCTAGGAAGTACCTTTCATCATGTATTAGCAAATATCCTAATTGGGTTCAGTACTCTTTATATCTTGCTGATATCTTCACAGCTTGCTGATGTGATGCTACCAGTTACACATAAGCTGGCTGCAGGAAAGTGTGTGTGTGTACACATATATGTATACAGCTGCGGTCTCCCTTTAGTCCTGATGCAGACTTCTAGATAAGATCCCAACTTCCGTAAGGCACTAAGTAAAACTCTCCTTCCCAGGAGAGGGAGGGTATTGATAATGTCTGTGAAAAGGCTGGCTAGAGGCTACAGGGTAGTTTTGGTGGCTCTGACTCTTATTCCAGACCACCAACAGAAGTTGTAGTTGGAGGCCACAAGGCTCTGTTGAGCTGGCAGGTAAGGGTAGAGATGCAGCTGAGCAGATGCTATTTCAGAGAATCGGATGTTGCCTGTGTGACATATGTTCATGCACCTTTAGAGTGGGACAAGCATGAATGGTGCATCTCAAAGGATGAGGACAGTTGTATGGTAAGAAATTAGGCCTTCTGGTGAACCCTCCAGCCTGTGCACCTTTCCTGCACAACCAATGAAATGCTATATTTTGAGAAGCATCAGTACTGTCCGTTCCTTAGAGCTTGTGTGGTGTCTTGAATTTTTTAAGGTGCACAATTAAAGAAACCACATTCAATCAACAGCCACGGTATGTTCTGAAAGGCATTTATGTGAAATGGCCCAACCTCCCTTTTGGTCCTAAATAAAACTTAAAAATCATTGAATGGTTTAGGTTGGAAGGGACCTTACAGGTCACCTAGTTCCAACCCCCGTGCCATGGGCAGGGACACCTCCCACTAGACCAAGTTGCTTAAAGCCCCATCCAGCCTGGCCTTGAACACCTCCAGGGATGGGGCATCCACGGCTTCTCTGGGCAAACTGTTCCAGTGCTTCATAGTGAAAAATTTCTTCCTTATATCTAATCCAAATCTACCCTCCATCCCTTTAAAGCCATTACTCCTCATCCTACCTCTATCTCTGATAAAGAGTCCCTCCCCATCTTTCCTGTAGGCACCCTTTAGGTACTGGAAGGCTGCTATAAGGCCTCCCTGGAGCCTTCTCTTCTCCAGGCTGAACAACCCCAACTCTCTCAGAGTGTCCTCATAGGAGAGGTGCTCCAGCCCTCGGATCATCCTCATGGCCCTCCTCTGGACTCGCTCAAACAGGTCCATATCGTTCTTACGTTGGTGGCCCCAGAGCTGGACACAGTATTCCAGGTGGGGTCTTGTGTAATGGTATATGTTGAAATCAGAGCCTACATACTGCTATGTAAGGAAACTTACTCTAGCATAGTATCAGGACTCTGGAGAATGACTGACATAGGATGCCTAACAAAAGCGTAGGAGCCAAACTGTAGGGTAAGCAGGGGCAGAATAATTTTTTCTATGATAATGTCTTATTTTGATTTCTAAGAGGAGATACATTTGATCTCAAAATAATAATTTTCCCTTCTTTTTCCTGCTTGCTGCTGAATCCTCAGAAATAACTGTTGACAATTTCAGTGTCTTTGTTTTACATCTAATGGCTCAGCAGAATTCCCTAAATTCTTGGGCCCAGAAAGTTAGGGTAAAAGTGAGTGTCGTAACCTCATTATCAATGAAAGAAACACAAACTTTTTAATATACTTTTAGTTTGGAGTTACCATGTTTATATGTTAATAGACGCTCTCATTCTCCGGAATGTGAGATAAACTAAAGAACAGTTCCCGAGCAGCCTTCACTCTCCATTCATGATGCATTGTGTATGATGCATTTGATTGTGTCCTCTCTTACTATATAAAACAAGAAATCCTGCAGAGACAGTAGACAGACAAGTGAATGTATGTGTATAGAAACTTTACTGCATATGGACATTTCTGTTCAAAGATGGAATGCAATAAAGAACATCTGATGTGCAAAACTGTCCAATAAAATGTATCCCAATATACATATGTGCAAAAGTATGAGCATGTATATATGCATGTGCATGTATATATACGGACCTATGTTCATCTAATGCATTAGTGTCAAATTCCCAAAAATGTGGTGACGAGAGAGGACCATGTCAAGACAATGTGCTCTAGTAATTTCTCCATCCCTGGAGAGCTTATTAAATGCTAAACAAAATGTCTCAGAATGCAACTGATTGAGTGTTTTAAATTATTCACTTTTGTTTGGCTCTTGGCCAGCTTCTCCTTGCAGAGGGCTATGGCAAACAAAACCTGTAATTTACACTGACAGTGATAATGCAGTTTATTCTGCTAGCTTCTCAACTCTGAGTTTTATAAAGTAAACATTCAAACAAACCTCAGGTTCTTAAAGTAACTCTAAACTTAGCCAAACAGTTAGAAATCAAATAGTGATTGTATTTTTTCCCCTTCCCATGAAAATGTCATCATATATTTCCTTTGCTCATAAATAGGGATGTCCCAACTTGAATAATGAGAAAAGACAGCAGTAATCTAATAACTTTTTTTCTTTCTCACATTTTTTTTTTTAAACCATGTTGGTTTAGCACCAGATTACTAACCATTTTATCTTTACTGCCAAGTGAGAATTGACACAACTTCCACCATACATTGCATATCTGCTTTTTGCATTCCACTTGCTCCAAGCTCAGAGTGCAGAATGGAAGTTAGTGGGCTTCTATAGAATCTGGAATTTCCAGATATTTCTGGGATTTTGCTGTTTTGTTGGGGTTTTTTTGGGGGGCGGGAGAAGGTGTCCATTTGCTGGATTTGTTTTTTTCCAAAATAAGATATTTGTTCCTCCTTAAGAATGGAAATGTGAAATCTGATTGTGTAAACAGAATTAGAATGGTAGGAAATCTGAATGGGCAGATGCGATAGATGTGAAACGGTTAAACTGGGTCAGAGTCAGCGCTCAATACCAGCACATGAGGGAGGGGTACGAGAAACCGTGCTGCAAATGATTTGGTTATAAATGTAGTAAACAGCCCAGTAAAGATTTGTCTTTCAAATTGCGTATTCAAAGAGAGGTTACAGAAAGGAGTAGTGACCATAGCCGAGTTATCTACAAGTTACCGCTTTTGGAGTGGGATTTTAGTCCATGCGAAGACACCTATCTTCGGTCAGTTGAGTGGAGCTGTCACGAGTGCATTTCCGTGGACCAGCACTGGGAGCTTTGGTGCCTGCCTCACAACAGAGGCATCCGAACAAAGTCACTTACTTTAGGTGTCTGCATCTATAAGCTGAATCATGCCTTTAATGTCAAACATGGAACAAAGTTTGCATTTTGTTTCTGAACATAATTTACAGCTACAGTTGAGAGCAGAGAGGGGAACATGCGTGCTAGGAGGGCAAAATTCGCTCCATGTTAAGAAGCTTACTAAAATGTGATGTAATATACCTATTATAAGACAGTCTGGATATCTCATATTAGAATGGAGAAACAGAAACATTATCTGAAGAGAAAAGTGAAGGTTAGGATTTTTTTTGGGCTGCAACAAAAAATACATCTTTAGCCATAATGACTGCAAAAATAAGTACTCTTTGTAGAGCTGATGATGAGAACCAAGAAGGAAATGAAATTGAATGATTTTAATACTAAAGACTGAAGTATCTGAGGACGGATAGATCAAATAGAATGAACTTATTTTTTAAAAAAAAAGAAACCAGTGCACAGTGCTTTCATAGGAATGTCTGCTTAGTATATACTTTATGAACTGTAGTGCATAGTTGTATACACTCTTGTCTTACGTATTCGTCCTGAATGCAATGACAGAGAATAAGACTTGTCACCAGTAATGACTTAAGGTGTTGTGTTGTCCTTCCATTTTACGATTGAGGAAAGTGAGGTGTTTGTGTTAAATAAGGAAGTGTAATGACTTACTCAGTGTTATACAGCAAATCATCAGCTTTTCCCTTTCCTGCTGGAATTACAACAGCTGAACAAACAAGATAACGTGAGGAGAAGTTTCTTAATTGAGGTGGAGGTCTGGATGCTACGAGAAAGTGGTATGATGTTCACATGGTTCAGGATGTTTTTATTCTGCATTCATGGTCCCAGTGTCATCTTGTATTGCAATCCAAGTACTCCTGTGTCCTAATTCTTGAAGATATTTCAATGTCATAAACATTCATCATACACATTTTGGCTTATTGCATCTTTTTTCAGATTCAACTGAAGAGGACTTGTGATAAGTTCTCTCAAGCTCTTTTTAAGATAAATGTAATTGAAGGTATTTTTAGTATTTTTCTTTTAAAAACAAATGGCCTCTCCCTTTCTTCTTGGAGGTAGGAAAGCTCTGCTTTCTTGGGAATAATTTTTAAAAGCCTAACTGTTCTAGTGAGCTCAACATCTTCATTCCTCTCCCCATTATTGTTACGAACTGCTGCATGCCTGAATGCATTGGGAAGTCTGGCTGCAGTTCTGTAAGGGTGAAGGCTGCACGCCTGAGCTCTTTTGAAACTATGATCCCACATGCTAGTACTTATTTCTTAAAAATTTGACTAAATGTTTCATTATAGATATTTTCAGGAGACTTTTGCATGGGTTCCTATAATCTCATTCTTTGATTATTTTTTTTTAGAAAGAAAAGAGGGAAAAATTGAACATTGTGACGTTCTACAACTGTCCAAATATTCAGCTTTTGCATTAGCGAATCAAGATTCTGATTTTACTTCATTTAGGTCCAATAAGGATAGGCAGCTGTTTCTGTAGGGTTTGTAAAAACAGCAGTATTTGCTGTGGGGAAAAAAAACCTGTTTGTATAGTAAACCAAAATGAATTATGGAAGTTTGTTTCATGGCTGGATTCTTTTTAGTATCCAATAATGTACAAGCTACTAGGCTTTCCCCACTGTTAGGCTGAACACAAAGTTTTTCTGCAATGTACTTTTACCAGGTCGAACTGGACTCTTGCTTAACGTCCTGGACACTAAAAGATGTCCATCTGCAATAACCCTGCAGGCATTTCATGATTTAGAGGTCATTGCTTCTTTCTTTCATTTCCTTTGAAATTAGCTGAGGGATGAGAAAATGGGATGATGATGGATAGGCACACAGCCATAAGAAACTCAATTAAAAATTGGCCTTTGTAAACATCTATTTCAAACAATTGTAAGTAACTAGTCAGACCCTTGAGTTTTGTTTTATTGCATGTCAAAGTGCATGAAAAACATACTCATGCTGGGAAAGGGGTAAATGAACTGCAGTGAGCTCAGTTATTCTTGCTTCAGCTCAGATACCAGGATTAATGGGAGGATAGAAGGGCAAAGCATTGCTCAATTTAAGGACAGATGGGTAAGGAGAGCAGACTTGGCACATAATCCTGCTTGCGTCTCAACTGGCTGGAGTATTTCATGTTTGCTTGATGTCTGTCAGTTCTCTTCTTTACTATAGTTTCTTCTAATTAGTTGCTGAATCAAATGAATTGGTCTTGAGTTCTGCTTGAGTTAAGCTCTCTTGTTAAGAACTAGTGCTGCTTCTCATTTCTCTGTTGTTTTTTTTTTTTAAGGGGGGTAATTAGCCACCAGCTAATAGTTCATCCGTTTCTCCTACAATTATTTTTAGAACATTAAATACCATTCAGTGCTGTTAAGGTGCTAGTAAGCGTGCTGCTTTGTGTTGTACAGATTTGATATAAAGCTTTTTCTATTATCAGTTCTACTTCAGATCGCTTCACAGACTCTTTCTGCATAAAAAGAGTCTAATGTGAAAACCTCTTTGACTTCCCACACAGTGGAATCTGATGTCAGTTAGGGAAAAATACAAATGAAAAAGAACTAAGGTTGTGGCAAATGAACCAAATTAATGTTATGCCTCAGTGTTCAGAGGAGAAGGATGTCCAGAGCAATTCCATAGTCTCCACTTTGAGTAGGATGCAGACTTCCCACTTTTGATGGATGGATTTTAACATACTAGCATTTCTATTTATTGTGTATTATCTTTGTTTGCACATATTTTCCCTTTTGAGATGTCTTTATACTTAATTTATTTTAATATGTTGTTAAATTGCTTGGTTGGCTTTGGGGAGAGTATTTTAGTTGCTTTTGATTTGCTGATACACATTTACACGGAATCTGCTTTGTCAGTGTTGTTAAATTGTTTCTGTGGTGCCTTCAAGAGGTTTACTCTTTGAGATGTTCTGTTTAATTAGTTTCCATTAGTATTATGTATTTATCCCACTTAAAGCTAGATATGATAGTTGTTTTTTGTTTCCTTCCCTTTTACCTCAAACAGGTTGAATTTGAGAACTTACTCATCTATGGCTTTTCAATATTTACACTGTGAACTCATTTGTGGTTCTAGAAGGAACAAAACCTGTAACTTGCTCTTCCTAATGACATTTATGATTAGGTGCTTTACAAAAAGTTAAGAGTATTTAAATAGCTATTCTTTGTTATACTCTAGTGTGACATTTATCCAGCATGTAAAAATAACTGCAGATTCCCCTTATTTCTGCCCTTTCTACCTCTCTGTCATTGCTATGTGGTAAGTGTCACTATTTTGGATTGATGGTCAGTAGTCTAGCATTTATATAATTATCTCTTTATATATGAGCTTCATCTCACAGGATGTCTGGATATGCTTTTACAGAATTAAATATTTATATTATTTCACTCTCTCCACTTTTGTGCTTTCCTTATTTTGTTATAGCTATACAGCGCCTACATCAGCATAATGAGTTTTCTTATTCTGATTTAGATACTTTATCAATAGCATAATCATATTACTTAGAATATTTTTTTCTCACACACTTTGAGAAGCACATTCTATCCATGTCCACATTTAAAACTAGACAGTCTAGATTTTACATTGGATTCTTGGACTTACATTTGTATAGGAACCCTTGCGCCCTTGTTCTTTGGCTGTTGTCTTTTTTATTTTTTTTTTTAACTTTGCTTGGTTGAAATGCTGGTTAGACATAGCTTTGCTATTTCCTGTCAAATTTCATTAACTACTTTAGTGCTTTATTTCCAAGAATACAGAGTTTTAATGGTTGCATCCCTAATTGATGTGTCATCCTGAATTGTGCATGCCTTTGCACCTGCCAACTTTCTGCTAATTTTAAACAGTTTTCATCTTCATTTTAAACTTAAATACCAGCAGCCTATTTCTGTTTTATTTTAGGTAGGGTTTGTGCATCCCATTCCAAAAGTCCTTCCACAGTCTAATAAAACTGAGCCCTTTCTTCCTGCATCATTTTCTCAACTACTTACTGAAATGCTACTTTGCTGCCTGAACCTGTGCTTTGGTACTAAGATCATTTCAAAGATGTAGCCATGGAGACAGTCTTGTAGTCAGGTGGCTAAAAAGCTAATTTTGTCTCCAAGCGCTTTGCAAATTCCTTTATATGTTGTTATTTTTATCGTAAATGGCTCCTTCTCAGTTTTCTCCAAGAAATGCTCTGGATGCCTCCTGGGTATCACAAAACCAACTATCTTTGCATTTAGTGATCAGAATACCCAAGGGCAAGATTGTGTGTGCTGTTTTGAGACTCAGCTCTTTAAAAATGTAAGCATTAAACTACACACTCTAATGAAATGCTGGCAGTGAAATCTGAAATTATATGAAATTAGCTTAATTTTAAGATTGGTTACAGACAAGAAATTTATACCAGACTAATCTTAAAATTTGATAATGTTTATGAGCATGTATGGAAAACAGCCTGCTATATAATTAATGTAAAATAAATGTTTTATTTTATGAAACTAGTAAAATTTCTGTTGTTCGGAATGTCTTCTTTTCTTTCTTTGCATTGGAATACCTTCTTTTCTTTCTTTGCACCTGAAGTTAATACAGAGCTAAAGACAATGCGAATTCATAGAGGTCAGGATCTTGAATCTGTATGGTACATTCCTTTAATAAAGCTCTATAGAGTTACACACCGTGCTGTTTGGACGTTCGCTATTGCAAGAACTGATGCTTTCCAAAAAAGTATTTTAGATCTCCTCACCCTTTGGTAAACTGAAGGCTTAGGAAGCTAAATCAGCTCAGTATTTGTGCCATTCTATAGGTTCAGTACTGTATATTTCAACCATCTTTTATTTCTAGGCCAAATATTACACTCAGGGAGACCTGAAGTGCATACAGATGATAACAATAGTCTTCACTGTCTTTTCAGGAGAGTTGAACTGTATAAACTCTGGGTTTATTCATTGCTCCTTCAGTCAGAGCTACAGTGTTGGCTGTTACATTGTGTTCATAGACCATGAGAAAACTGGGTTCTGAACCAAAGATGATCTATATAGGGCTGATATTTCAATAAGAGTTGTGGATGACTAGCAATTAATGACATGGATTTATGGATGTGGTGCTGTATTACAATGGTGAAGCTTTGATGAACATGTTTACAAGATCCTTTGAGTTCTAATATAGCGGTTCTCATTAAGTTTATTTATAATCTATAGGTTTTATTTGCTATACTTAAATCTAGTCTATAAGGATTTTGAAGGTTTATAGCAAACTTAGAGATATAAAAAAATTAATTAACTTTATCCAGTGAGTGTGTTTATCCAAATATGTCATCAAACTTCTCAATTTCCTTTTTAGAAGGCCATTTAGGGACAGACTGACTCATTCTCCTGTCTGACAGAATGCAAAGACATCCAGAGTTTAGCTGGCAAGACTATTGAAAAAAAGGGAGAATTTTAGGATTTCAGGGAGTGTGTCTTGCTTCTCAGTTCCCCAGTTGGATGTAAGCTAAAATTTTCAAATGAGAAACATGTGAAATCTTGTCTAAACATCTGAATAAGTGATGTCCCAATTTCCTGATGACTTAAATGCAAATCGTAGGATCTGAACATTCTTAAAAGTCATCTTAGTAGTCATAAATTTATACGTCAGAATAAAGTTTACGGTGCTAAGAATTTTCTGATAACCCTAAAATTCTTGGCATGCAAATCAAATTAAAGGGAGAGGAGGGTGCACAGTCTCCATTTCTGCTAGGTTTTATTTCCTTTTCCACAGGGATGGCTGGTTTTCTTCAGGTGTTTCCCCAGGTTATAAGGAGGAAGGAGGCTAGCATAACACGTAAAGAAGTGCAAGTGAGATGCTTCTTTCATATGTGTCTATAATGCTCAGAGATTTGTAGCTGGGCATAAATGCGTTGAAGCTCATAGTATGCCATGGGAAACTTGGTTATGAGTTTAGACTGCAGGTCTTGATAAGTGATGTGTGACCTGCACTCTGTTCTCATGGCCATTTTTCTCTTGCCTGTTCTTAGGATATGAAACTAATTATAGCACATATAAGTCGCTTCAAATTTTCTGCCACGAGAAAGATCTTAACTTCATTGAGATTTCTCCTCCTCCACGCTCGAAAAGGGGTACAACTTTTCCCATAGCAATGATTTGTTCTGGAAAATTATGATAGTGTCAAACTTTATATCTTGGAGAACAATTTATAGCTTTTTTTCTGTCTAATGTTGTGCGTTTTCTTTTCAAACTCTAGTTACAAAATGCTGTGCCAATTTCTCCCTCTCTCCCAGCCCCACCCTGCAATGAATCAGAAGAGCACCGTGTCTTTTTTTGGTCACAGGTCTTGGTGCAGTCATCCGCTTCTATTGTTGCTTATGATTAGACTAGTTATGCTGTGCTGCACATGGAGCAGTGCACTCAGTCTTATTTGGAAATGTAAATTGGTGACTAGAGCGAGTCCCCATTACTGAGGGCAGTGCCTCACCATGAGCATATTTGGCCAGTGCTTCATCGTCCGTGCTGGTCAATAGTTGGGTTCCAAACAGAGTATATGGAGTTGGTGTTGATTTACAAGAGCCATAAATATTCTGAGACTTGCCATCTTAAAAGATCATCTTTCCCTTTGAGCTCTGACACTACAGTTAAAAGTGCTGACCACAGCTACCACCAGGGTGGTTTTCCACGATCATCCCTTTCAGAAGAATTTATGCCCCACTCATGAGGGGAGAGAAGGTAGCAGAGTAGGAGAACATTGTTAGACTAAGGTTTTCCATTGTGTCCTCCCCAGCCTCAAAGTACGCAATGATAGTATTGGTTGGTAATTGTGACAGTGTACGTGAAACAGTGAACAGACTTCTTATGTGCTCAGCATTAGAAAAAAAAAAAAAGAGCCTCACTTCTCTCTGTCATTCCACCAATGTAAGTGGAGTTGCATGAGAAATGGTTATCACCTGGATCTTGCATCTGCTTGCTGATTACAGTAAGTGGAATAATTTAGAATTGCACCACAGATCCAGAGAACTTCTCAGTTGTGTTAATACTGAGTTGAAAGCCCTGTTTCCATTTGTATTTAGTCTTAATCTTTGTTTTGAATAAACATAATGAAACCTTATTTAACAGTTTGGGGTTTTTTAATCCCTTTGTTAACCTGGATTTTATTAATTTATTTGCTTTAAGATAAAGTATTTTAACCTTCTATCATGCACAGAAACTGTTGTAGAAATCTTGGAATCCTTGAATTGTGACAAGGGTTTGATTTCACAACATCTGTGGAAAGTTATGTAGTGCAGTGGTACATAGTTTTTCACGTACAAGCATGAGGTAATTAATCTGCGTACATCACTTCCTTGAATCTGTCTTCGTGCCTCAGTGGTGTTATTAGTGGGACTGTCCCATTGGGGTGTAATGTAGAATAAGAATGCTAATGTTTTGCTTGTGGCGGGTCTCACTTATTCACCTACAGAACACTAGATACCCATGAAAAAGGTCAAATGTACAGAGATCTGGCATCCATTTCACAACTTGCAAGACATAGTCTCAGGCATATGTAATATATATAACTCATTGCCAGAAAGCTAAAAGGAAATGATTGCATTTGAGTACAATGCAATCTACAACAATAGTTCAGTGTGCATGAAATTAAAAACTGCTGGTAACACATGTAGAATAAATAAGTCGACAGTGTTTATTTTTACTGTAGCTTTCTATAGAGATAAGATCCTGATTCTTATAATATTTAATTGGCTTCATTAAGAAAAACAGCAAATATTAATTTTACCCACTCTCACAGAATATTGAATTTTCCAGAGCTGGGCATGCAATATATTGTTATTCCAACGTGTGAATGTGTCAGAATTAAAGTACATCAATGTTATGCTGACAACACACTAACACACTTCACCTTTTAGCTGAGATGGTTCCTTCTCCCCTTGATGCCCTGTCCCAGTTTTCAAGCATTGCTCACTTGACCTACTATGTGTAGCAATTACTTTCATCTGACACTTTAAAAAAAACCAAACCAAAACACTTAACCTAGAGTGCTCAGTTTTATGAAATCATGTTTCTTACCTACTCAATGCCTGAGCAGTGTTATAACATAATATGATTTAATTTTGGTACATTTTTAGTGTGATTTTTAGCCCATGTAATAACATTGCATGAGAGAGTAAGAGTGTACCATAAAGGTACACAAGAGGAAATACACAGCCTTAATGCAGTAATGAGAGTGCATCCAGTGAAGAGACATACAGAGGTGAAATAGCTAATGTGGAAATGATAAAAAAATATTTTTGAAGTGAGGGTTTGGAAAATAATTGTATTTGAATGGACAGAAAGATATGTTTGGTTTATTTGTGTGGGTTTGGTGTTTTGTTTTGGGTTTTTTTTTGGGGGGGGTGGTTGGTTGTTTGGGTTTCATTTTACTTTTTATTTTCTTGGAGGTGCTATGAAGAAGAATTTTTGAGCTCAGGTATAAAATGTATCTAGGTATGACAGGCTGAGTGATAAGCAGTATGATACCCTAGTTTTAAGAACTGGAGTGTTAGAGAATCTTAAGAATGAAGCCAAGGGCAGGGGGATAAAAGACTGAGTCTCCTAGTGTCATGGAGTTGGCGACTGTGGCAGGTTGCTCACAAATGGTGAAATTTGTTGTTGTGGTGGTGGTTGGAGTAGACTTGAGTCATCAGCATAGAGGTGATGGCTGGCTTTGAGTTTCTGTGAGGAGAAGCACAGAGAGTGAATGCATAAAGAGAAGACTGAAAGAAGACAACCTGTGGGGTCCTATGGACAGAGTAGAGGTGGACAATGAGAAGTTTCCAACTCAGATTACTTAGAGACGCTTAGGGAAATGAGTCTAGCTGGAGTCACAGAAACTCTGTGTGGGTAAGATGGCAAGGAAGTACTTAAAATTCATTTGTGTCCAAGGCAGGCGAAAGATCAGAGACAGAGAAGATGGATTAGGTTCAGAGGTTTGCCAGAAGAGAAGTTACTGAGCCTTTAATGAGAGCAGTTTCAGTTGAACATGGGGCAGAAGCCAGACCAGAATGATGTCTACGGTGAAACTGAGGGAAAGGGTCTCCTGGTGAGGATGGCAAAGACTGCATCAGGAGCCCAGGCAGCCAACAGAATCACTTGGAGATCTTCAATAGTCAGCTGGAAAGGGTCAGAGCAACCTGATCTGGCTGTGAAGTTAGTCCTGCACTCAGCAGGTTGTACTGGACACCTCTAGAGATCCCTTCTAGCCTGTATCACTCAACAGGACATCATATTAACTGCCTGACCTTGGGGGGTGAGGCAGAAGTTGGAGCAACAACCACAGTGGTTTTATGGTGTTTTGTTAGATGAGAAAGACTACAGTTGTGAGAATTCTGCAGGTTAGGTTCCATTTGCTATGCTGAGTGAATGCTGATTCTTCATATAGGTATAATAATGACTTTTATCTTAAGACTGAAAATGTCCTTTATTTGATGTTTTAAGAAGAAATGTCTGATACAGTGGTATAGAGTTTGGTTGGCTGGCTTAGGTTTTTTTCACTTGCTTAGAGCACAAGGAGTAAGTTTCTTTTTAGGAAATGTTAGGATTATCTTATATGTAAACAATTGTGTTTTCTTCTTTGGACTATGTTCTCTATATGACCTTTGTGAGTGTGAATTCAGAGCTAAATCAAAACCTTATGATGGCTCTCCTCCTTCATCTTAGTAGGTTTAAACTAAACTAAAGATCCTATTAATTGCTGCTATAGCTGCAAAGTTTTGTGCTAATATTTGAATTCCTGTGAGCAACATTTATCATAACTGCCTTTAAAACTCTATTACATTGTGAGCAAACTGCTATTTTTTCCTGTCCTGTTGAACAACATTCACTTATTTAACAGGTATATGTTCATAATAAAGCTTTGCCCTTTGTTTATTTGAGAGTCTATACAGTATATAGAAAGTTTGAAGACGGGACACATCTATACATTGGGAGATTTCTTCCTTTCCTCCAGTTTAACCCTTGTACCCCAAGGTACCTGTGACTGGTTTCTTCCACTCATACCTTAATTTCCTTTCCGTATTCAGGAAAAGGGGAATAACTGTGTTTATGTAATATTTAAAACTTCTTGAGACTTGCAGAGGAAAAGGGCTTAGTGCTAATCATTTTACTATTTTACTCTTTCATTTCTTTTTTTTGTGTGGAGTGGAGAATAACATATAAACACATAAATACTTGGATGCATATGGCATTTGTTTTCAAACTGGGAACATGCATATCTGGAAAACCTTTTAGTTTCATATTGTAGCTTTGTAAAATGTTTTCTAAAATTGCAGCTTTTATTATTTAATTGTGCTGCAAAAATATGGAATGTGGATAAATATATTTGGACAAGTAGGTACATCCTCAGGGAAGATACAGTGGCATCTGCATTTGGATCTAAAGTAAGTATTGTTCCTAGTCCTTAATTGTGCCCTTCATCCTCCAGTCCCATGAAATGCAAGAGCTTCAAAACAAGCTCAATGATTTTCATGATGTGGTTCTCTAGATGCACCTAGTAGTCTCTGTATCTAGCTTCTGGAGCTTTTTAGTGTTCCTGTGAGTTCGAGTGCTGCTGTTTCTTTAGGCTCCAGCAATACGATAAAATTTTCCCTTCTAGACTCTAGTAGATTTGGTCTAGTACACTACCGTGCACTTGTAGTTTGTCTTTGTGCTCCTGTCTGATCTGCGCACATACAGAGTACAATTCCTGCTGAAGTGCAGGAGAGACCTATCTGGTTGTTGCCCATCGGCCTCCTTTTCTCCACAAAACTGTTCCTTTTCTGATAGGGGTTTGTCAGTGGCTCCATGCTTTAAAAGTACATATGACTGAAGATGAATAAATACAATGATAGTAGCATGATTTAATCATTCTTTTACTGGCAATATCTGTTGCTAAGTGTTGAGACTTTTTTCGGTTTGGAAGACCAATCTTTCTTAACTAGAGAGACTTAATCTTAAGAAAGATTATGGAGGATTAGTTTTGGCTGGCGACAAGTAAATCTCTTAAAATGCCTAAAGGGTTAATGCTAAATGCTAATCCAGTTCTAGAAAGCTGTCAGTAGTCCTGTCATAAGCTTAAACTCCCAAATCTGACAGTGTTCAATTGCTGAGGCCGAACTTAGTCTTGTCGCCTTGCTATGAAGTCAAAGGGGTTCTCAAATGATTACAGTGAAGGGTTTTTACTGAGTCAGTGAAGACTGCTAATATTTTGCATGATCCAAACATGCATTTTAACTCTTTTAATGAGGAGTGTCATGTATGGAAGGAGTAAGGCGGCAGAAAGGCCTTAGAGATGGAGGCTTGCCTAGTTTTTGTCAAAACATGATCATCTGATACATTAGTTCATTACTAAACTTTTCATTTAAGAATTCTTCAGTTCTATACTTCCTGAGCACATACGTAAGAAAGAGGAAATGCTTTCCCTCCTCCTTATTTGAAAATATATTCAGAGACATACGTAAGAGTTGGATCTGACTGATAGTTTCTTTTTTCTTGTTGCCAAGAGTAGTTTTCAGTGCTTCAGCATCACTGTCCCATAATATCTACAGTTTTTTCCATTTTGATCACATAATCACGTTATTCATTGACCCTGTTTGGCTTGCATGCATTCTATACTTTTCAAGGATATCTTTAGCATATACTGTGTAGCTTTACTCTTTGATAAAAGCAAAACACTTTTTTTACTAATTGAAATTCAGGATTTTGCTTTGAATCTGAAATACTGTTAGGAATGTTATATACACACTTAGATTAGCAGAGAATATTGCTTCTGACTGAAAAATGAAGAAAGTTCATTGATGAATCTTTAATGCTTTTCTGAATTATTTTTTAATTGAATTGGGGGAAGCAAAAATTCACTTGTTATTGCTTTATATAAGAAATGTTTAATGGAGTTCTATCTATTCTTAATCAAAATGCAAAACTCACATCCTAAAAAGATTTGAACTAGACTAAGGTTTTCAAAGCGGAAGAAAAGGTCACTTTGCTGCATATGGGTGTGTTCTGAATGTCAGGTCAGGCAGGCTAATGTAGAAAGAGATGTGCCTTAACTTGCTGAGCAGTTTTTTTGCATGTGGGGTTTCTTGTTTGTTTTTTGTTTGTTTTTTTTTGGGGGGGGGGTGTTTTGGTTGTTTGTTGGTTTTTTTTCTTATGGCAGGCAATTGCATGGAGATCTTGATGGCGACATTACTTGGCAAACATTTTGGAATCAGCTCAACATGTGACATCACACCCCCTTAATGTTTTCCACATCAAGTACGTCCTCCAAAGAAAATACAAAAATTGAGACTTAATCTGAAATCTATTACTACATCCTCTAAGGTCTCATTAGGCACCTCAGTATTTCTCCCCCCTACCCCCCTATTTTCCAGTCAGATAGACTAAATGTTGCAGGTAATAGTGGTAAATATTTTACAGTCTTCTTGGGGGGAATATGGAGGAGGGGCAGGGAAGAGACTTTTAATCCCATGTCTACCCTGTTTTCACAAGAAAAAAATACAAGGACTCTGATGCTTAGTCTTTCCTTCTGTGCAGCTTTTCTCGCTCTGTGAGCATGTGTCTGATGTAACATTTTGCCACTTTTAGCAACTGTGGTTGTTTAGCTCTGTCTCTAAGAGATGAGTGTCTCATAGTTTTTGAGAAAAAAACAGCAGAGAGAAAAACTTTCATTCATCTCAGGTTTTGGTTCCTGATGTGATGCTTCACAAAAACAGTTCTTAGAGAAAAAAGTCAGTTCTGTGCCTTGTGGGGGGACTTTGTATGTGCTTTTCTGTGTGTGCCTGTGCTTGCCTGCATATGTATATGTTTCTCTGAGAAGCAAAGGGGTTTTTTTTGCCCAGCTGCTTTAATTGCAATCCATAAATATGGCTGTGGATTTGGTGGGAAGCATATGTGCTATCTTTGATAGACCTGCAGGAGAGAGGTGTAGTGCAAAGGGTGAGCACTGCCAAAATACATGGAACATGATGTTACGCAGGCGAAGCAGAGGAAGAATTATCTGTGCGTAATGTGAGTTTAGAATAGGCTTGACGTTCTCACACCCAAACATTTCCATCTGGAAGCTGTTCCTCAGCGAAAGGAAACAGAGACAATATTATCCTATCTTCTGGAGTAGCTATCCAGGGAATAGGAAATGTTCTTCGATAATTTTTTTTTTCGTTAGGATGTGTCCAGTTTTACTGCAGATTCAGAGAAGCCACAGTTTAAAGTAGAATTTTTTTTAAGACAGTAAATGACACTAAATTCTTCTTAATCCTTCTGAGAATTGGTAGTGAAACCCTCACACTGTGCTTAAACAAGCTGTGGTTCTCTTAGATTATACTTAAAAATAAAGTTGGATTTATGGTTTTTATGCCAATACTGATCTGAGAACTTTATGGCATTCTTATTTCCAGAGCTTTCTGTAAATTATCCTCTGCTTTTGCTTCCTCTCTCTGTATTTCTATGGCCTGTCCAAACACCTTCTACTTTTCCTCATTTCTTTTTCTTCTGCCATCAAAGGCTGCATGCCTGATTTCTTATTCTGTTAGTTACATACAGTAGTGTATACTGAGCACCTTAAACATGCTGAAAGATTCATCTGCTTCATGTTGGTTGTAACTTTACCTGGATCTCCCTGTATTCTCTTTAGTGTAACATACCTGTCATCCGGCCACAGTGCAGATGAATCTACTAATGGTTTGACTTACCTCACTTGCTGATGGAGATGTAGATGCTACTGTTATTTAGGAATAATTAGTCATGTTTTCACAGCTGAACTCTCAAAATACAACCCTGCAAATATTTCTGATTTTTAGTGGATGCAGAATAAGAAGGCGGACAGATCCTTAGACATACTGTTAAATTGTAGGTATTTCTTAGTACTATGGCAAGAGATAACCTTACCTTTCACGTTCTTGTTCCAGTAAGTTTGTAAACTCATCGCTTTTTTCCATGTATTTGCTGTGCTTCCTCTTCTCTTCTTCTAGTTCATACAGTGTCTGTCTGTGTGATTTTTCTACCATTAGAAGTTGCTCCAGCATTCGTCTGTGAGTTTCTTTCTGTTTCTCTACAACTTTATCAAGCTACAAAAAAAGCAAAAACTCCTGAAGTCTTTTGAAACTTTTACTTGCTCAGGCTTTCATGGATGAAAGAATTTGAGAGGCTTAATAATATAAAATGCCTATATATATATATAAAAAAAATAGCCTAATGGCCAGGTCCTTTGGTATCTGCTTGGAAAGGGTTATTTAGTTTGGTCAGTCTAATTCTGAAAAATTAAAAAAATAAGTTAAGGTACTGTTTTGCAGGACACTCAGTCACCTTCTGTTCCTCTTCCCACCATGACTGATCCTCAACAGCTACTAATTAACAGTTACTGTTCCCAGGGCTGTGCTTTTTTCTTATTGATCATTATGGTAGAGAAACAGATGTCTTGGCAGAAGAAGCCTTTGCTTCATACAGAAGTAGACTGACTTTTGGTTGAATAGAAATAGCTGCCTCATATGTTGCTGCATAGGAAATGAAAGCATTGAATTGTCTTTGTAAGGTAGACAGGTAGATCAAAAAGCAGTTTTCCTCTGGTTTCACAGTAAATGCATGATAGAACCAAGAGTGGAAAACAGTCCTGTCTCCTGTGCTTACTTTGAGCATGGCTCTGGGTTTCTGGAATAAGTAAGTGCTAAATTTTGAAATGGTTGGAAGTATTTTTATTTAATGGTGGTATTTCCTGTTTTGTTCCTCAAATTTCACGTGTTGTAAAGGGGTTTGACTTGCAGGTGGCACCTTTATAACATGCTCAAATGCATCAGATTCCCTCCCCTTCCCCAAGGATTTCTTCTGAGCTTCTAAATATTATTATATAGTGATATTTTAATTTAAATAATCTATTATAGGTTTTGGTAATAATTTTTAGTTTTTTCTAAACTACAGAGGTATTGGCATAACTGTTCACTGGAGTTATGCTGTTAAACAAAATTATTTCCACAAACTGAGAGAAAATTATCATTCTGAGGATTCTCTTATAACTTTGAATTCAGTATGTGATAGAGTTATGCAAGTGTGTGTGTGTGAAACCAGAAAGGCTTTTCCTCCTTAGGCTTTACTGATCTAGCTGAAGTTTGAGAAATGCTCACTGGAAGCCATCTAAAGACCTGGGAAGAATCTGTATTGGTGAGAATCTTTGTTCCCTGCTTGTTCCCCTTCCCCTGTGGAGGCTGCCTCCCTCATCAGGTCAACACAGGAATCCTCCTGTCCTTTTTGGAAAAGAGAAATTTTGAGCTCAAAGCCCAGTGCCTCCCTTTAACCACAGTCTATTCTAGTAGGTCAAGCTGCTTTGCAGTGCTTCACTCTATTAATAGGAAAGAATTCACAAATGGGCAGTGTGGGAAGCAAGGCTGGTTCTCGTTCTCCAATGTTTCCCCTACAAGGAATTTCATGTGCCACAAGAAACACTGGGGCTTCAGATTCTTAGGGCCACTGCTTATTTTGGACAATTCAATACCAAGGAGTATGATTAATTATCTTTTCTTCATGTTTATTCATAGTTTGGCTGACAGAAGCAATGATAGGAAGAGCTGGAATGCCTGAATTTGAGTTTCTTGAATGAGTGAGAACATCCTCAATTTCTACATGGGTTTCCAAGTCTCCTCCTGCTTACCTCAGCTACTTTTTAAGCTTTATGTATTCTCTTATCCTGCTGTGATTAAGGAAAAAGGAACTATTGACAAGACTTTGAAGATGGTTTGAGTCCAAAACATTCCAACAAAAATGTGGACCGTTTTGAAAATTGCCCAATCTTTCTGCTAGGACTTTAGAGTCTTTTCTGTTCCAACATAGCTGAGCTTATTTAATGAATAATCAAAAAATGTAAAGAAACCTATGACTATCCTTTTTGGCTCTTTTGTGGTGCTCTTACAGCAGGTTGTTAAGGTTTTTTTGTTCATCTTGTTCACTCATAATTTGCACGCTTTTAAACCAGCAAGATTGATGCTTTCTGGAATCATGATCATGAAGTAGGACCTCTCTTGGGAAAACATCTCTTACCTAAGCCCTTGCATATGCAAGCTTTCTTAGTAAGCAAGTGCTGCCTTATACAGTAATCTCTTGGCTGTGTTTTCTGTGTCTTTTACAGAGGTTGAAAGCTGAATTGCCTTAAAAGGTCAGGTTGAAGAAAACTGGCCATTTTGAATTTCTCCACACTCTCCCTTCTTCCACCAGAAGAGGAAGTTTCAAAATTTAAAATCTTTTGTTCAGCTACTGGCTTACCAGAATGGGAGAAGTTTCAGAGTGCTTTGTCAACCCTTCTCCCCCTTCAAGATTTTGTAGGGTTTTTTGGAACAGCTATTGCACAGATGCATAAAGCACCATCACTTGAGTTTCTGATCCTCGCCTTTTTAAAGGTCATGCTGTCAGGTGAATATATGCTGTTCTCAGAAGGCAACCTGCCTCCTGTTTTTTGACAGAGTTCTAATGCGGTGCTGTTTGCAACTGTGGCCCTGTCTTCCTTAAACTGTCGTGAAGTGGGCATCAGCCTTGCATGATAGTGCTTGCTGGTCTCAACCCTCAGTGCGATGTCAGGTGGGGAAAATTGCAAAGGTGTGAACTTCTGGTTTCTTTTGGCAGGCCGTCTGCATGAATGGGGTTAAGAAAGTAAAGTGATGCATTTGTATGGATTGGACCACTGCTTCAAAAGTATGTGTAAGAACCTGAGGGGATGTGTAAATTGCTATTGTAAGAAAACACTGAAATTTCTAGCTACAAGCTGATCATAAATCAAATTACTCCTGTTTCCAAACATATAAATGCCTGATGGAGAGGAGGGTTAGTCATCAACATAAACAACATTAACCGAATAGAAAATAGTCCTCCTTCTGCACTGTTGGGTGTGAAGGGTGTGGAACCTGCCAGCAGTGTTTTATGGGTTCAGTATATTTTGTTTGCTCTAGAGTATTTGTTGAATGGCTATGAGAAGTTAATTCAAGCGGTAATCCAAGCAGCAAGTATGAAAAAAGAAAGGTAGTAAATCCAGGTTTTTGTTTTGCAGTTCTGAGTGGGGAATGCCAGTGCCTTTTACTTCACAGTTGTGCTTTTGTCAGTGTTGAGATTAGCAGCTGGGATTACAAACTGGTATTTGGAATGGGAGAGGTGTGTATTCAAGGCAGGGAGGGGGAACGAGGAATTTGAAAGTGGGTAAAAGAACAGTAGTGTCCTGGGGAGACCTGCTTACATGAAAGAGGAAGAGACAAGTAAATAAGATGCTGCCTCAAAGCTCTTTTCATGTTGCAGTTTTCTCCTGTTGCTCAGATATAGAAGATGCATTGAGGCTTTCTTTTCAAGAATGCTGTCAAATCAGTTCTACCATCCACGTTTGCAGCTGGCGTGTGGCTGTTGTGGCTGGGAACCAGGTGGAGAGCGAGAGCTTGGGATTCCACTCAGGAGAGAAGGGAAGAGGTGCAGGGCCTGTCTCTTGTTACGGGTGGGCGACAGAGAAGAGAATTGGTGAGGCAGCAGATCCTACATCACAATTAACGCAGACACTTGAGATCTGCATGTAAGCTGCGTAATGGGTATGGGCATTTGGCCTTGTGACGCTTGTATGTGTTATTGTGCAGCACGCCTCTCCCTCCCTGCAGCACCAAGCAGAACAGAGTCTGGTAGGGGGTTGCTGCGCTTCTGTGTGTTTTGTTTGGAAGCTCTGTTGTGTCCCTCTGCGAGATAAGGGCGCTTCCCTGGGGACCAGATTTGACTCTTGCGTTTTCCCTGTGAGATCTTGTGGCCAACTCCCACGTATCCAGCAGAGAAGAGAGGGAAGTTGTATGCACCCCTGTTAGTGTGAGATCCTCTCACAGGAGCAGTCTCCAGCAGCCCCTAGTACCTCAGATTACTCTGTCCAAATGCTAAATCTGCACATGGAGAAATATCCATTTATATGTACGCACACACGTTTACTCAGCATATATAGTTCTTGGCTACAAACTGCAGAGGATTAATAAGCAGCAGTATAAATGTCTTCTGTTGAAAATTAAAGTGATAAAATCTTAATTAAATGATTTGTTGTTTTGTTCTTGCTAACCATATGGGCTTTTTGCTGGAATTAATAGTTGAACATACTGTACAATACAATGGAAAATAAGAGGCATGGTCTTACGTAACTGTGAATAGTTCAGCAAGCTAAAAATTCACAGGAATTTAATCATTTAAATACATTTTGCCACCAGTTCATGTCTGAAGTCAAACTAGGATGGTGTGTCTCATATGCATTACGTTGGAACCGAACTTTGCGTCTTTCTCTTTTTAGACTGTTTTGTGTTTGGCGCTGTGCCAGAATAAAATCCAGGCTAGTTACATTTCTTTATCCAAAGTTCAGTGAAATATTGTTCCTGTTAATAATATCCTCATGGTCACTGTTTATAAGTGTATAATCTTGAGTTTAGGATTATTGGAGATTATGGGAGCAGTTCTTCCCTTGTCTTTTTCAACCCTAACTGAGCCAAATTTCCATGTGGCTATGTTGGTCTGCTTTTCCTTGATGCCACACTGTTAACCTTATTGTTTCAGTCTCTTCCTATGACTAACTTACTGGTGCCCTACAGCTGTGGTCACTGGAATGTTGTGACCAACCGTTGTAAGACATTGTGAGGATGCAATCAGATATACTTTGTGACAAGGATGATGAGGATGCATCTTTCCCCAAGTTGATTGACACTGGGGTTTTAAAAATTGATTCAATTTTGAAGTATCCTTGATGGATGCAGAATATAGGCTTTCCTCTAGTTTCACTGCTTTTAGAGTTCTCAAAGTGGTTGGAGGTATTGTTCATCACATTTCAAACAGTGAGGGACCAGATTTTTTCTTTGTGTTATTGGAAGCTGGGGAGAGTTAGAAACCAGAATTGGCTTTCTAATTCCATGATGGTTTGGAACATGAGAAAAAGACACCATAAATTATGCAGTATCTTCCTCTTTATCTCTCTTTTCCTGCATCACCTTTTCTTATGGCTTTTTGATTCTTTTTAAAAATTTGTTTATTTTTGAATCTGGGAAAATGGTTCTTGTGCTATTATTCTGTGTTTACTAGAATGTTGAATACCATTCGTTTTCTATTCAAGAGAAGTGGTAATTGATCTAAAGCCAGATTTTTTTAATGAATAACTGACTTGATCTAAATTTATAAACCATGAAAGATGGAAAACCTTTTCATGCCTTTGTGTCAGACAGAAGCAAAACCAAAATAAAAGTCTATTTTCTTTTCTTTTAAGCCCCTTTAAACATAAAACAATTTATTATATCCTCAAGTGTGAGAAATAAGAGTAAACTTATCTGGCATTTGTTAGGTTGCAGAAAGAAATAGCTGTAGAGCAATTTTGGCTGAAAAACCCCTCTGCTTTCAAAAAAAAACCCCCAAATCCCAAAACCCAACAAACCTCCTCATACCCAAGGAAGATATGGTTTTGGTCTGTCACACTCTTCATAGGTTTTGCAAAGGAAGACATATCACTACTGTCTTCTATTTTGCTGCACTTCTTTACCTATGAATCCCGTTCCTAGTGAGTAAAGCTGTTCAGTCACCAAATTTTCCCACTACGTTCTTAACCAAATTTGCCAAGAAACTTCATAAAATTTAGGATAGATGAGTGAGTTGTCAGAGAACATTAAAGGACCAGTAATCTTACAGATGCTTTCTGAAATTCACTGTATTTTTCAGTTGAGTTTTGGGAAGATCCTCCATGTTCAGGGCTACAAGGCTAAATTGTCAAGGGTGAGACACACATGCTCTAGAGGAACTGGATCAGCACAGATTTTGTAGGTAGATACAAAGGTACATTGTCGTGGTGGCAAAGAGGGAATTTAAATGGTCGGTTCCCATACTTTGTGGCTGGTTCCACCTCTCCCTTGGTTTTTATAAATGTTTAAAAAATCCAAACAAAAACTAAATAGATCTCTGACTTAATTTGGGGGGGATTTTGAAACTGAAATTGTGGAATGCCTGCCAATTATAGCATCCTTTGGTTTACCAAGATATACGAAGTGTCTGGGGGTCTTTCTAGCCTTTTAGTTGCTCTCAGGATGTTTACCTTTGCCTTTTGGAATTGCCAGATCCAGTGGTGTCAGAAATCCTTTCTCTGCCATTAAGTGTAAGAAGGAAAAAGCGTGTATAAACTTATGTAAAGTAACAGACTGAACTTATGTTTTCAAACTTTTTTGGACTTCTCTTCAAATCATTTCCATTTGTGCTCAAAGTTTCTGTGACATAATGCCACAATGTTCTAAAATAAATTAACCTCCACAGTTGAACTTTATCTGTTTTAGATTATAGGCAGAGATTTTAACCTCTGAGCCTCTGAAATGAGTGTTGACCTTTTGGCTGACATAATTTTCTCTGAAATGAACTCTGTATCCTTAGGTACATTTCTGTTCAGAAAACTTGAAGAAAACACTTGGTAGAAGAATTTTATTCATAATTTTTGCTTGTATTTTGATTATGATTATCTGTACTGAGCAGTATATTAAAAATGTTTATCTAAATTCAAGAGGAGACACTTACTTTGGAAAAAACACATATTCTGCTACGAAGGGGATTTTTTATATCCAGTGATTTGCACTGCAGGGCAGAAATGAAGTTCAGATAACATTGTTCAGAAAGTAACTACACTGCAGCAGCAGCCATAAACTAAAGGTTACTTAGGTGTAATGTGAGAATATTAGTTAGATACCTGCCTGGATGAAGTTTCTGATGGCAGCTCTTTACAGTAACTACTCAGACCAAGCAGGTGTACCTGCGACTCACGCAGAATTAGCGGGAGCTGGGATATGTAAAGGTAGACAGCTGTGCCATTACTGCTGAATGGACCCTTACCAGCCATTGGTAAGGTGGCCTCAAGGAGATGAATGGGGAGGCATCTGTTTGTGTGGGTTGTGAATTTGGATAACAGAAAGGGGGGAAAAAAGAAGACAGTGTCAAAAATAGAAGGCTGATTATCAGAGTTTGAGTTAGACAAAATCAGGTCTGTCTATGTTTAAAGCCTGCAGCGTGCAGTATAAATGCGGATCGTTAGATACCTGTTTTTATTACAGACCCCACTGGACTCTGGACTTTGTTCTGCTGTCACTTAATCTCATGTTAGATTCTAGATTTAGAACTAATTTGCTTTCTTTCCCTGAAGTCAGTGAGATATTTGCTGTTGAATTTAGTGGGAACTATGGTTAAATATCAATTACATGTTCATACCTCTCCCATAGGCTTTTCGTAGATATCTTCTTGCCATTGCTCAGCCTTTGTTTGAATAGCATCTCGCTGTAGGGCCTCTAACACCTTCTTGGGAGTAACAAAGCCGTATCGTGCTTCAAGCAAAGCCAAGTCAATTTTTTCAGCCTTAAGTACTCCTATAACTTCATCTTGAGCCTGCAGAAACACAAAGTAAGGTTTTATGTTGTTAAACTGTATATATGTATTTACAGGTTAGCATTCCACTTTTGATTTTAAGAAAATTAAAAAACTTTTTAAAGAATGCTGTGTATGTAAAGTGTCTCAAAATAGTCAGTAACAAGAAGACAGCTAAAAAGCACGAGGGAAGGAAATGTCTTTGTATTTTATTAGTTCTGCATAAACTCCAACATCTTCAGAACCCTCATCAATGCTTAAGTACTTTGTTAGTGATTAGATCGTATTGCTGTTTCTGGACCAGTGTGTAGCATTCACAACACAAAACTTCAGGGCAAAGTGACTTGTGGCATTAGAAGCTGATTTTAAATTGTTAGTGAAAGATGTTAGAATGGTTCTTGAAGCCTGGAGGTGTTGCATATTCTTTAGATTCTGAGTGCAAAGGTGGCTTCTGTAGTTTAAACCCAGCTGGGGTCGTCTGCTTCTGCTTTCTGAGCTCGTTTGAGCAGTGAATGTAGTGAGGTGTGCGGTGCAGGGGATGTGACCCTTTGCAATATGCATTCCAAAGCGATAATGGCAGTTCTTTAAAACCAGATTAATTTCCTTCGGAGCTGGCAGTGGGGTCCTGTGTGCATGTATATCTACCTGTGTGTGCATGCATGAGACTGTGCCTTATGTATTTATAGACATGAAGATGTGCACATGCTTGTGTACATGCCCTCAGGTAATGAGCAACCTTGCAGCATCAAGTTTTTTGGAAGTAACTGCTGTAAGGGTATTCTCAATTTGTGAGTGCATGCTAAAAAAAGCATTTTAAAAGACAGTGATTATGAGAAGGTGGTGTTATCTGGTTTCCAAAAATCCTGTAGTTTCAAAAAGTATAGCCTAAAAATGTGCATTATACTTTCCCTTTTGTAATGTCACTGTATTTGTTTCCTTAATCTTAGAAAATATCTGATGCCATCCTGTTACCAAAGAGTAGATATAACGTGATCTCAGGTATATTTTTAATAACTTATTCTATGTATGTATTTCAGAAATTCTTGTGCAAGCTGGCAAGTGCACATACCTTCTTCCTATAATACAGCATTGCTCTCTAAGTCCATGTTCCATGCTGGAGAAACATGTTGTATGTATCTGTGGTATTTGAAGTGATCTATAGATTTTCTTTGCTCTTTAAAAAAACAGAAGAAAACAAACCACCAAGAACACCTCTTTGCTGTGAAGTTTCTAGCTCCTAGATGTTAAGTTGGAGGGGACAGAATACCTGCTGCGAATATTGTGCTAGTTCTCTCAAAGTCCTACTTCTAGTGATAATGTTCTTTCATGAGAATATCTGATTATGTGAATGTTTCCACTTGAGGGGAAACTGGTTTAGGTCACCACCTCCCCTAGGGCTGTGTCCAGCTCTCTCTTTTTTTTTTTTTTTTTTCTCTTTGCCCCCCTCATCCTCTGGTGTGGTGGAGGTTGCCCCCTGCCTCTATTACGGTGACATAACTATACAAAATGTCTCAAACATCCATTGTCTGCAATGATCTCAGTTAAAAACAAAACGACATACATGCTAATCCTAGAAGGGTAGGATAGGGAGGGACGAAATAAAAAAGAAGGATGTATCGGGAGAGGGTGACACTTTCAATGTGACTGCTCTTGGCTGGAGCACTTCTGTGTCCCTATTTGTGACAGTGTATCAAAAAATACAAAATAATCTATTTCTAATCCTTATCATTGTGGAAAAAACCTACAAGAGTGATCTTTGTGCATCTTAAATGTTCTGGAATCAGAGAGTAATGGCATCTAACTTTGAAACTTAATTACGGTTGGATTGACAGCTGATCTTCGGAGGTTTGACTTGGCATTATGGGAGGTTGAGAATTAAGAATAAAAAATAATTTCTTAAATTTTTCATTCATAATGCTTCCTTTGGAACGTCGGACATGATTTAAGGCGTTCATGTCAGGCTTATTTTCCATTTTCTCATTTCACTCTGTTCCAGTTTTAAATCTCAAGAATTGAAGTGTGTGTTTATATATTTATATATTTATATTACACAAGTGTAATGAAGTGTGTGTGTAATATAAATATATATACACACATCTCTTGAGAGGAAGAGAGAACTGTTTTGGAGGAGCATGTGACATTTGAATTTTCATCTAAATTAAGAAAGGGCAAGTGAGTAGGAAAGAAGTGTTTCACAAACATGGAAATCATTCTGTTTGCATAATGAAATGTTCTGTAGAAGTTTGTCTTGGGTCTACCCTCAGAGATTGGTACGTCTATCAAATATTCATACTGCATGTGTGTGTGTGTTCTGCTAAGCATGTATGTATTACTATGTAAACATAAACGCATATGTTAAGAATGGAACTATCCCAGGTACTGTCTAGTTGATAAACTTGGAAACCATGTGATAAACCCATTTATGCCACTTTGGCCAGTTTGCTTTTCCCTCTGCCTGTGAGCAGTTTTAAGTGGCCGTCACTACTTGTGTGCAATCAGCCTGCCACAGAAATATTCTCCCTGCTCAATGGAAATCTGGTTCCCACTTCCTGAAATTGCATTTGACCAGGTTAGGCATCATTTACCACTTGGCAGCTGGCTTGTTTTCCAAACAGAAAAACGCTCGCTCTTCAAACCCAGCATCTTGTGGGCTAAGTGGCATGCAACACTTATGCTTCATATTATGGGAAGTAAAATGGCTATTTTGATTTTTCTAGCAAAAGATGTTAGAATACTATTGAGTGAGTTACTTCTTGTGATCTGGCACATAATAATTCATAAGGACTAATGCTCATAACTTCATAGGAGAGGAGAGATAAGAAATAATTAAGTAATAGATCTTAAAGGTCTCTAATATGTTCTCCATATAGGTTTTTCAATGACAAATGCGATGTATTCAATGTACTTGGAATGGGGCAGCAAAATAGGGAAGTTTTGTGAGTTCTCCACTTTGAGAGTTACGTGATTCTTCACAGTGAACCATGAGTGTTTTTAGTGTGATACAGGTACATTGTGAGTAAATTTTATTTGCATTAAGGTGTGGTGTAAAGATCGCCTTTTCTGGCTGATAGCCATAATAATGAAAATTAAGTAGGGTGTTTCCTTAACATGAAAGCAGCATGTTTTTGCAGTAAATTGGCAGGGGGTTAGGGGGTGCATGTTTTAATCTGGATATAAAATAAGACAACAAATCACCTGTAATTCACCCTCAAGGACACTAAGAAGAAATAGCAAGTCATCGCGAGAGAGATCCTCTCTTTTCTTGAAAGAACTTCTTTGTTTTTTCTCTGCCTTAGGGCTTCTTAGGATGGTACTGGCTTGGGCTACATCGTCCTCCTCCTGCCGTCTTTGCACATTTCCTCTCCCACTGTAACCAGCCTCTTCTTTATGGCGGTCTTTCGGCCTTTGCTGGCTCAGCTTTGGTCTGGTTGGGCTTTCTGTGCTGTTACTTCTGGAACGCATGGTTTGTATCTCTGAAGCTGAAGGAAGGTGGGGGGAAAAAAGTAATTGTTTTAACTAGCAGAGACTATAAAATTATTACCATGATTTATGGTGGGTATTACTCCCTCCAGACTGGTAGTTTTCCCTCCCACACAAGGCTGTTTGTCATTTGACAAAAACTGACAACCTCATGTAAGCCAACAGGACTGGGCTGTCATTCTTACTGGATGGCTGTAGTGAAGTGAGTCTTTACTGGTCTTATGCAGTTGTAACAATTCCCTCCTCAATATTTGCAAAGGCAGCAACTTTAGCAGCAGTACTGTATGCATCACCGCAGACCACATTTCCCATTTGAGAGATAGTGCCTACCTTACGTTTCGGGTAAATACTTATTGTGATGAGGCAAATTTAGATTTAGAAGGTTTTCACTAGGAGGATCTTTCTGTTCCGATTTCATAATGTCCCAGTCCTTACTGTATAGCTGTGATTGATTTTTTTTCTTTGTCTTCCCAAGGGAGAGTACAAAAGCGGTCCTCCACTACTACAAGCTATGCAGTTGCATTTCCTATGTTTGGCAAAACGTAGGGGTTAATATATCCACAGTACAGGGGGTGAGCCTCATTGTAAACACTCCCTTTCCAACACCACCACCCCCAAAACCAAACTGTCTTGCTGATTGTGGTGTCCCCCCCCCGATAACCATGTACTATGAAACCTTGCTACTTCTTTAGTACTAGACTCTAGCACTCTAGAGGTGTTATTACCTGGCCAAAAGGAGACCTGTCCTAACTAGGCCCCTTTGAAATGCCACTGTTAAGTAAACATACTGTAATGCCTTTGCAGATAAATGACTAACCCTGTGTAAATATTGATTAACCTCAGGAGCTCTCCTTTCCTTATCACCACTCAGATTAAGGTATGAATGGATTGTAGTCTATCCCTACAGGAAAACTGTGGTCATAGATACATCTAGCAGAGAAAAGCCTAATCGTGTCATTCAAAAGTGAAATTAAACATGTTCCAAATACAAATAAGGCACAATTTTTCTTGTTAAACCACAAAGCTAATTGCTGAAAGGTCCAGAAAATTGTTATGGCCTACACTAGGCAGGAGATGATTGCACTACTGCTTTTTGGCCTCACAAATCTGTGGCTGATAAAGTTCTTTCAGAGCTCCCCCTTCCGCCAGGTTCTGACTCTAAATCCTAAACTCTGTGACTGCACTCCTTAACTGTTGTAATTTTCCACTGAATGCTACAAATACTTCCTTTTGTAGTTTTTCTGCAAGAACAGAGGAGGTGGAAGAAGCCTTTGGTTTGTAATGGGCGATGGCTGAGACTGGAGAGAATTTATCAAAAACACTACAACAAAAGCAAGTGCCTTTTTATAATGCTGAAGTCTCCTCTGGTCTAATTTAAAGCACTCATAATAGCTTGTATTTCATAAGAAAAACTTGTTTCTCCAGGTCTTCAAAAACCAAGGTGTGTCAGGTTTGTGTGGCAGCGTGCACTGGAACCTGTTTTGTGAAGCTGTGTGTGCATCAGCAGTGTCAGGTTAGGATGGGAGCTTGTTACAGTGCATGTAGGAAACAGTTGTTCATAGCAGGTCGGCAGTGATGTTAGCTGATGATGATTAGTTTAAGTTGGTGCTCATCCTGTCCTTTCAGTTGAGTGTAGTTTCTCTTTGTTCGCTGTTGTCTGCGTATTAGGCTTGCTCACCTTTTGCATCTTGCTTATAGAGTATTATTACTTTGGAAGAAGACTTGATTTCCTTTGAGCGTAAAATGCTGAATGCCTACTTCGCTTTTACGTACAGTTAGTGGCTAGTGTTTATAAAATCAAATGCAGGAGTTGTGAGTTAAATCAAGTAACCTGAATGCACTCTGAGCTTCTCCATGCACTTTGATGTGGCAAGCACAGGATGCTATGAGATGCATAAATCATCCAAGAAGTCCTTGCATTTTTCCTGTCATGCGTGCCAGGTGCAGCAGCAGTCTTGATTGGACATCGAGCTACTTTCAAACTGATAGACAAGTGTCATTATGGCATTCCCTGTGGGAGGGAAGAGGAACCAGTGCATAAGGAAGAAGTTCATACCTTTGCAAACTTTTGGAGCTGACTGCACCTGGAGACAGGATCCTGAAAGGACAGTAGTCTCAGCAATCCTGCCAAGCAGGACACCCTCCCCCACATTTTCTCTTACGCTGTACACATGCCATTGGCTTCAAGGCCACGTGCCACAGTTTTCACAGCTGCAGAGGGCTAGCTGTGACTCCCTTTTAAGCTTGTTGTGCCTACTTCTTAATCAGGTAGATCAGTCCTTATTGCACTGGCAAAAGGTACTTGGTCCATGAGAAGGCCACCTGGCCTGCCAAATAGAGGTTACCCTTGTATGGAGATGGTGCCTTTTCAGTGTCTCAGAGTGATATTTCTTCTTTTCTTGTTGAGCAGAGTTGTTAAATGCGCTTTACCTGCATTCTGTTCTGGCATTACCGAATGCCAGTGCCTATTACTGAATCTTCTAGTGCAAATATTTATCAGATTTAGCAATTAACATGAATGATTAAAGTGGCATACTAAATGTATGCTTTAAGGACTTTTTTATTGGTACTTGAATGTAGCTGACAAGAGAGGCACAAACACTCTGGTATTAGTAGGCTGCCTTGTTAACATATTCTTTCTCTGTTGATTTATTTAAGCCTTCTTATTACCTGTACATTGACTGGCATTCTCGTTATTTGTAGTGTTGTCTGTTTACATAAGGATGTTAGTGCTAATGTGGTCATCAAAGGATATAGGTATGAGTAACAGAGGGGCCATTCAAAGCTTCACATTACTGCAGACAGTGTAGCTGCTGGTGCAGCAAGCAAAGCACAACCTCAGAAATGGATGAAAATAAACATCCCATCCACCTACCTTGAAACTCCTCACCACCTTCAAATTGTCTGACCCCCTAGATGTGGCACCATATAAGGGACTAACCTTCAAAGTGCACCTGACATTTTGGACAGAATATCAGATGCTGTGTCATGCCCTTGTGCCATGGCAGAAAGATGATCCGTTCTAGCCCAGAGGATGCTGTTTTTCTCCAATGTTATTAAGCCCTTCAATGGCCCTAGTGTAATGTTCAAGAAAGAAGCAGTATCATTTGAAATTTGCCAGCTGCGTGTTTTGGTGTTTTGGGTTATTTTCTACTTTGAACAACTCTTTCCATGTTCTTGAAGGTTAACAAAGAGCAACTTTATTTTTTTTCAGGGTAAAAATGTTAATAGGCTCATAGAACTTGTGGTTATCAGTTGTCTCAAGGCACCCAAAAAGGTGTCTGATCCCTCCTGAGCCCAGGCTCTGAAGATTAGACTAATGATTGGAAAATCTGTCCTTTTGCATATCTGTGTCTCAGCTGGTTTCGCTTTAAATTACATATTGATGGGGTCCACGTACAAGAAAGCTGTCTTGCAAAAAAGAGGTAAGGAAGAAGTGAAGTGTTCCTTCCTGTAACAGGCATTGTAATTGACAGTCTCTGGTTTCTCCTGGAGGACTGACTCTTGCATCTTGTAGTAAACTTTTGTATAGAAGCTACTTTAAGCTGTGTTTCTCTGTACCACCAAGAAGGACGACCTTAGAAAACAGTAAATGACAACTGCTAAAAAAGAAGCAAGCAGGTGAGAAGGTTTTCTTGGGCATGTGTGCCTTGGGCTTGTGATCTTTCATCTGTTTTGGATCCATTACTATACAGCAGGGATTGTAGTTACACGAACAGAAGAAACAAGGATACTTGCAGCATTCTCCTATGATGCTTTTCGTACCATCTAGGCAATATCTGCTTGCATCAAAAATAAAAGATTGAAAGGGATCATCCAGATCATGAAGTCATGCCTCCTGAAATCACAGACTACCATGCAGTGGGTACTTAGCAGAGATTAGTTTACTGTAAGTGCGCTAATTGAAGAGCACAAGGCCTGTGTTCTGCACTATTGTGCTTTCCTTCACGTTATGAGGTGCCTGTTTTACTGAATATTTTGCTGTGGTATCTTGTTTGAAGTCACAAGGTGATGGTTCCCTGGCTCATCAGATTCTGTGCAGTGGTAAACTGGTTGCAGATTCAAAATGGAGTAAGGGTAGATTACACTGAAACAGTCTGGTAAACCAAATTATCACAAGTAATATACTCAGCAGAATTTGAATCTATTCTCAGTGTTTGTGTTCCTGTTCTTGTTCTTTTTATAGTTTGTTTTCTGTTCTGTTTCTAAAGAGCTTGCTCATCTCTGGACATGTACGCTGTCCTTCTGCATATAAAGGAGAAATTTTCCTCTCCTTGGTGATGAGCAAGTAATCTGAGGGATCAAAATATACTTTCCTGAAGAGCCAGATGAATAAATGACCAAATTTTTCTATGATGTTAACTTGGTCTCCACCCTCTCAATCATTTTCTGAAGGAGATGAAACTGCATTTGTCTCTTTGGCAGCAGTGAACAAGCAGGTGGTTCAGAAATCCCCGCACTTTAGTGGGAGAGACTGAAATCTCCTTCAGAGATGACTTCACCACAGACACCATAGGGTTTTAAGAGACATCCATTTTTTTCCATCTATTTTTCCCTTTAGTGTTTTGTCTTTAGTCAGTGATTGACTTATGAGCTAACAAAATCCCTCACAGGACCAAATCTTGCCTTAATCCCAGGGTAAGGATCCTGAATAGTTGAGAACTTGCCATTTCTTCCAAAAAATCCGTGACTAAGCAAGGAATTACATCTTTCTGGTTTTTAACGTCCCTTAAAGAGATATGGCAGTGCTTTTGATTTGCTGAAATTGATAGGGCTCCTACCAACAGACTGGCTTTTAAAAGGAATTGAGATGCGATTGCTCAGCATGCCAATGTAATGGAAGAGTGCAAAGCACGTGATGACTTTTGGAAAGAGATCTGCAACCCTCTGCCCATCACTATGAATATGGTTTGGGGCAGGAAAAAAGGTGGTCTCACCTTAATTACTACAGAGCTACAGGACATTTCCTTTCCTGTGTAGCAAAAGCTACTTTGAAGCATCGTGTTCAGCTCAGTGCCACGCTTACATGCCTAAGGAGAAATTAATCTCCTGGCCCTGTTCTTCTGCTTTCTTGAGAGCCTGTGTGTCAGGTAGTGTCCGGGCATGGGAGGGTACTTTTGGCTAGGCCACATCATGTCCTCCACCAGAGAAAGCAGCAGGTTTGTCGTCTTCTCCTTCTGAGTCCTGGTGTGGCCTGTGGGCCAGCAATTGAGCCATGCTGAACTATGGTAGAAGATGAAAAAGCCTTCTTATTAATTGGAATCCTAGGATCTGGCCATTTCACAGCATCGCCGAGCCTTTTCTGGAACTGGTGCCTTCTGACAGAATGTGTTTAGGACTTTCATCCTTCCTCTGAGTGGGAATACATTGCTTTGTGGTAGATTTGCACCACTTCCAAAGCTACAGCCCTTCATTTTGGGTAGGCTGCTTTAGTGTTTTCCTGAAAACCATTTGCAGTGGCTTCTATCCAGAGGGATGTTCTGTTGTACTGTGGCTGACTATCTCATTTGGGCTGTGCCCTTATTCACAGTAGACTCTTGTGCTGTTTTGGTGCCTAGGCTGGGCAGTAAGTGGGAAGAGACTTCTTTCCTTTAATGGGTTCTTCTCCCAGGGACTCTGGGATAAGTAAGTGTTTCCATCCTGGCGTGGAAATGGCAAGATTAAGCTGTTTATCTGGGAAAAGCAGGAGTGCTTACCTGTGTAGCCTCATGCATCTGTTGGCGTGCGGAGTTTCAGGGAGTCAAGCAGGAGAGAGAAGACAAATTAACAGTGTTCCCCCTCTCTTGGGATCTTGTCAAGTTTTGGTCGTTGAAACCCTTGGGTATCCTGCAAGAACAGTAATTACTCAAATGGGAAGAAAATCTGGATTCAGCAGAGGATGTAAACACTCCCAGACAGGAAAACTGTATGGCTGAGAACTTGATGTCATTTTTGTGCCGGTTGTGGTTTATGCTCATCTGACCGCAAGTCAGATTTCTCATCCCGTGGATACAAGGAGCCTCTTGTGAGACAGTAAGTTGCCTTTTGGATTGTGTTAGAGAGTTGTCATGTTACTCTGCTGGCAGTAAAGGTACTGTGTGAAATTTCCACCATCTGTTGTCTCCTCCTCTTCTTTCCAATCCTGTAGTGTTTTTCACACATGCAGTGATTGTGGTTAGGTAAAATCTTCCCAAGTCCATTTTGCATAAGGGGTCTGTACAGGCTTACAGTTGTCTTTAGAAGGCTGTGTCTGTGTGGGAAGTTTTCACCAGGTCTGTCAGAATGTATCTGTGTCAGTTGTCTGTCATTTCAGTACTAGTGTGTGAACTTGTGATCTGGTCTTCGGTCTCATAATGTCTCTAACTACATATATATATACACACCACAGGATTTTGTGCCTGGGAGTAGAGAAAAGAGCCTGTACCATGTGGCCAGTTGCTGGTTTGGTGGCCCTGAGTTCAAGTTAGGCTCTTCCTGCAGATTAACCAATCTCAGCCCATCTCCTACTGAGGCTCAGGTGGTGTTTGCCCACATATGTGAGTTCATGCTGTGGCACTTTAAAGCACACCCGTTCACAGTGCTCTGCATGAAAGCATAAGCTACTCGCTTGGAACATACTTGAAACTTTCACATTAGGAAGATATGGTTAGGTATGTATACTCCTATTCAGAGATGTCAAACCTTGTTCTAAGCGGGGTCCTTCAGATGGTCCGTAAAACCGAGTGGTCTGGATACTAGACCTCTTCGTGGTGATCCATGAGAAAATCAAGAGTTTGGGCTCCCTGCTATATTGCATAACACGTCTGTGGCAAAACTGATAGCTGTTCTGAAATGAAGAGCTGGGTTTCACAGAGGTTTCAGTTCAGAAATCAGAACTTTGAGAGTTTTCTGACATGGGCTGATTGTCCCTTGACTCTGGTCATACCTTGGAACAACTTCTGACTGTACCTAACATTCAAAGGCACTCACATCACTCTTTCCTCCTGCTAATTCTTCTTCTCTCTCCTCCACAGGATTTTAGGCCTCCTAGTTTGCGGTCCAGCATTTTGCTGGGTTGATGGTAGTTTTAGAAAATTACAGTATATTTATTACATTATATGTCTACAATTTATGCAGCAAATAGGTTAGACACAGTAGATTTTTTTAAGGTGATCTGTTTTCTCAGTGATGCCAGAAGGGCCCAATGTGCAGCTAATATTTTAGTTTTAGTGGGAGGATGACCCTGAAGTCGTATGTGCACTGTAGCTTCGATGTGCTGCTGCAGGGCAACAACACTAGTATAATCCCATGTTTTCATGGGTTTAAAAGGTTGAGGAGGAATCAAAATTAAAATAGCTAGAATTTCTTTAACTTTCTACTTCTGGGAATTGAGGGTTGTGGGGAATTTTACACAATCACACTGAATTGTTTCTGAGACATTAATATGGGGAACTTTTTCTCTATCTGCTTCCTTGGGTTTAGAGTTGGGTTTTTTTTTTCTTTTTAAAGTAAAATATTCCACACTTGTTTTGTATTTAAACACTAAAAGTGGATTATTTATTAGTGCAAGAGATATTTTTGGTGCATGTGAAAAAATGTTACTATAACGTCAGGTAGATCTGAGTGTTCGAAAAGGTAAACTGCCATTCCATGTTATCTGTTTCTTTTTCTAAATAAAAAAATGTGAATCTTGCAGTTGTTTGTATGACAGATTTTTATTGGTAAAGTACATGGAAATAAAACTCAGCTGCTCCAATTTCAATTATATGAATTTGCTTTCCAAGTATAGAATTTTCTCTTTTTATGAGCATAAGAAACAGTTAATGTTATTTCATACAGTGCTTGTGGTTTAATACTTACTATTCAGCTGCTGTAACTTTGGCTCCAGTGTATAATTACTCTGTAATTACAGCATTATCCAAAGCAAAAAAGGGAAATAGTGCTACCTGAAAAGAAAACGTTCCTATCTTAGAAATTGGGTATCTAAACTCATCCTTTTTCCTGAATATCTTGAAATGAACTGGACTGTAGACATTTACGTAGCAGGATAATTCAGCTCCAATTTAGGATTAAGTACTGTAGTATATAGAACCAAGTATATATTAAAAAGGGGGGAAGGGAGGGAGAAATAAGCTGTGTAGAGAGAAGTACTAATGGAGCTCGGTTTTCAGTAGATCTATGCCTATAGAAAGGCAAAGGCTGCACCTACCACGGCTGAGTTTGAATCCCACATTTCAGTTTTTCCTCACTGTGGCTCTCTCTCAAGTCTTTCTGCAGGCACCAGTTTTCCTGAAATCTGTAGAAATGTCAGTATCTTGCCCTGTCTCTCTGGCTTGTTTGAAATTGGCAGTGGTTCAGGCTAGGATCCTTAGATAGACAAAGTGCACAGCCTCGTTGCCACAGAGAAACAAGCTCAGGCTATCTTTAGGAAGAATACACTGGAAACTTTGGTTGGCCTTTTCCCAGAATCATCTGTCATGGGGGTATTCGTGAAGCTGAAGGCTGGCATATTTGGACTTGTGAAACGAATAGGTTTTTGCATGGTGTATAACATGTTTCTGTAAATCCCACAGGCAATAGCTAAAATAGGGTATGTGAGGACTTGAGAAGGGGCTAGCTATCTATTTGTAAAATAACAATATGCAAGGTTGAAAACAGAAAGAAAAAACCCTAAACCAAAAGCTTTTAGGTTTTGGTTTTCAGGATAGGCTAAAATTTTCTGTATTGTAAGTCACACACCTTCTGTCTACTGAATGGTAGGTTCGTTTGTTTGTTGTTTTTTGTTTTTTTTTTCCACTTTACCGAAGGTTTTTACTGGCTTCTGTTTTATGTTTTGCAGGTTATTAATATGATCTAGTTCGTACATTCATATCTCATTTCTGATTCTTTCACATGAGATCCATGCACGCCTCAGGTGTTTCTGGCTTTTGCTTTCCCCCTTTCTGCTGGAGACCTACTAAATGAAATCTTATAGAGGCCCTGGTCAAGATTAGTATCTCCTTGTGCCAAACGTGGTGCAAATATACCTGAAGGTATTGTCTCAGCAATGAAATTAATTTCTTAAGTTTTAATTCTTTTAAGTACATGACACTTTTGGCAGAGTTTAAAGTCCAGGGGAAGTTTCTCAGTGCAGAAGGCTCTCTAAATGCTCCATGTGTTTACTTTTCTCCCAGCTGGCAGGTATGTGCCCTTCCTTCCCCAGACTGAACATGCTTTTGGTAAATGGGGAACCTGCAAAAGCAGCTATTTCTGACTTCCTGACAATATAGGTTATTGCCCACTCTTCTTTTGCTGTCCTCAGCAGACCTGGTGTAGCCAAAATGCCATCATTCTGTGGTAATTTTAAAAATACTTCAAGGTGAGTTTTGTGACACCAGGTTAAAAAAAAAAATAATCCCATTGTTATAGTGTTCCCTCCTGCTTCCCAAAACTTCCTGTCACGCCTAAAATGGGAACATTTAGCGTTCTATTTTAATTATCTAAGTGGAATTAGAATACTGTCAATTCAATATTTTTCTTCTGATCTTTTTAGTAGCATAACAGATAACTTCATTTAAACTAGTTTTCAAAGTAATAAGAAGCAAAACACAAATATAATGAAGAGAAGTCTGTAAGAATAAAAGACAAAAGAGTTCACACAGTCCAGTGCAATTTTTACATCTCTGACTTCAGTAATTAACTTTCTCTACACATACGCATGTGCGTGTACAAACACAACTTCACTGGCCAGTGTGTGCTGTATAATATGGTCCTTCCTTTTTGATGGGAATTAAATTGACTCTGGCGAAGAAGTGCTTGTGACAAACCGTCTTCTTGTGTGCCCTTAAACATGCTGGTAATGTGGTATAAGGTAATTTTTAAAAGCACCCTGTAATCACAACTTTCCAAACAGAATCTAATTGAAGAAATACAAAGTTACGATATTATTAGTTAAAATAGTTCTGGGCAAAAAACAAGCAAGAAACCAATTGTATTTCTTGTATTTCAATGTATGTATGTGTGTGTGTGTCTATACACACACACACATAACGTTTTAAAGAATGTGTGTCGATGTAATTCTCTTGTGCTTGGTGCATGTGACAAATATAAAATAAGTGGTCTTTTATAAGCTTTCAGAAAAAAAGCTGCACAGAGTTAAAGGACCTTGCTTTTGTTTTCAATGAAAAATGTATGGTTGGTAAGCAAGAATTATCTAGTATATGTTATTTAGTGCAAGTTAATTTGTTATCCCACAGTATCCCACAGGTCTCGGTATCGAAGACCCAAACTTCTTAACCCTTGCAGCCATCTCCATTTCCCTTTCATTCTTTTTTTTTTTTTTTATCTGCTCTATGTTTGCATGGAGTGCCATACATCCATGAGTCGTGAAATAGGTAGCAGAGACCACAGTGAGAACTACAGAATAAAAATGTACACCTTCAAAGTGAGTATATATTAATTTTCTTCAAGGGTATTTTTGACAAGCATAGCTTTGTTGAGACATTTCTTTGTGTGGGAGTGTTCGCCTCATCGTTGCTTTTCCCCACACATGAAAATAAACCACAGGCTTTTAAATATCCTGAGAAAAGTTTCTTCAAAGAAAGATCAAAAGTCTTTACTAATGTCTGAGGAAGCTGCATGGCTGCCTCTCTTGTGAACTCATGTCTATGGAGGGCTGGCTAAGACAATCAAGATCATTATTCCATTGATTTGATCATTTGCAACCTACTCTGAGAGGAGATGCCTTGTTTGGTGAGGGAGGAGGTGGGGGAATCCACAGATGCCCCTAATTTTACCAAGACAGACATGAATGAAATAACTTTTCAAAACCAACTCTCTTGTTTTTCCCGCTATATTGTGTGGGATGTTCTTCTTCAAGCAATTGTCTTTGGCAGTGCATGTTCAAGAGTTCTGTGTAAGAGGGAGTTGAGTGACATTATGCAATTTTATCTGCTTTTGTGGCTCCTGAAGTTATGTGAAATGACCAGATAATGGCTTTCAGGGCTTCACACAAATTATATATCTGATATTTTTTGTTTGTTTGCTTGCTTGCTTGCTTTTGATTTGATTTGTCCAAAAAATCTCTCTTCATCTGTTTTTGCATCTAAGCAACACAGAACAACACATATTAGGCAAGCTTTGAAAGTTTGTGATCTTCTCCCTAATCTGGAATTCCCCACCTTTAGACAGCTTTTGGGAAAATAGATTAATTTTTGTTCTTTCTAAGTCCTGGGTTTTCTTTCTTATGTTTTTCATAATGTCTGTTTGCCTTCATGAACTTCATCTTTTATGCTTCAGACCAAATCTTTATGTGCTGTCTGATAGCAGAGGGTACCCTTAACTCATAGAAGCTCTTGAGAATAGTATTTCTCTTTTGAAGGATTTTTCTGGGTTTGCCGTGCTGGCACCAAGCATTTGGGAACAACACTAGGTAGGACTTCAGGCTTGTGTCTAAACCTAGGATTTCTGACTTGTTGGTATGGGATTTTTGTTTGTTTGTTTGGGGTTTTATTTGTTGTTTTAAGCCGAGCTTCTTCATACCATCCCCATCAATTAGTATATTCTGCTGCTATCTAGAAATTGGACAGTAATCTTTCATTAGTTTATCTGACCAGAAATTTAATCACTCAGGTTGCTTTTTTCCTGGATTTTAGGGTTTTCTTTTAGCTGTGGACTGGATTTTCCTTTTATAGCCTAAAGTTCAAATCTTTATCACATTCTGTGACTTGGCACATTGTGTTCCTATAGTTGGGGGAGTGCTGAGTTTTAATTTGTATTCCGTAATACAAAACCAGTGTGATTGCATGTTGTTATTCTCCTTGCTTTCTTTTCTCATTAATGACAATACCTAAGTATGTAACAGAAGGCTGACATATTTTTTCAGACTGAGACAATCTTTAGTTGTGCAAGAAATCTGCTCTGGTATTTTCCTCTTCCAACTGTAACTACAAAACAGCAACATGCGGATGGTGGTGGAAGATTCCTCACCCCCCTCCCCACGCCCACGTTCTCCATATTTAACATCCAAGAGAAGAACTTGGATAAACTAGATAAATATCCTAAATCATTCTTTGACAGGAGTTTAATGGAAATGAATCTCTCTCAGATCTCTAGTCCTCTTATTGTAACCTTTCCGTGCAGATTAGACCTTATTTCCTATGGAACAGAGGTTTCAGGTTTTGGGTTTTCGTGAAGGGAAGGGTTGCTGCCTTCGGGGTGAATGGCACGAGTTCCCTCCTTGCCTCTGAGCCAGGAGTACTGACTGACTGGCGGTGCCCTGTATCCCCCTCACCTAACCCTACAAATGCTGCCTGTGGGCATGATTCATGGTGAGAAGTTGCGTGATTTTGACAAGAGTGCCGTAGGGTCACAAGATGCTCCGAAGAAATTTTGAAAACTTTAATTTCTAGGTTTTGGCGGAAGTGGAAGTCAGTGTCGCGTTGGTGTTTTGAATCAAAATCTCTTTTTGCAACAGGAGTGTTGATGTCTGCTTGTTGTTGTTTAGGAGGCTTTTTATTTTGTTTTCTTTGGCTTTTATTATTCTTTTGTTTTGTTCTTATTTGTCTTGGTTCTACCTGTTGATTTTGTGGCAGCAGGATTTTTTTAATTATCTGGTGCATGTTCACCTCCACACAAATGAACAGAAGGGAAACATGAGCTTCCAGGTAGATTCTCAAATCAGCTTTGTAGTTCTGTTTTAGTTTTTGAAGATTTTTTTTTTTTTCATTAAGATTGATTATTGCCTTAAAGAAGCCAAAATAAAATTACGACTTTGAGTGGTGGCTTACATTTTTATATTGTTCATATTAATTCCTGAATGGCTATATGTGTCTGCCAGAAAAATGTGAAAAGCGTAGAGTTTGAAAAGTAACTGTACACAGTGAAATTAATTTTTGTATGTGTTAGATTACAGGTTTTACTAGCCATGACATTCATTATTATTTATTATAATGGCTTACAGTTTTGGACCTTCAGCTCCCATAGGAACATGCCCTGCTCTGGTGATGCAACTTTGGAAAATGCAATAAAAATGCACTGTAAACCGCAGCTTTCCAATAGGAAGTTTCTTAAAAGCAGTGAAGTTAAATTGCCTCCTCACAGAAAAAAGGAAGTGGAATGGAGGTTGGTGAGCAACGCAGATGTATCTCCTCTGTGTCCCTGGCTGTGCTTTCTTTTTTCTTTCCGCCCCCTTGTTTGAAATTTGGTCTTGAGGCCATCATCTGTGCTTTGGCGTAGGGCAAGCAGAGAAAACTCACATATTCCTTTCGTTGCTACATAAGGACCCCACAATTTTGCTACATGAGTTTCATACATAAAGGCAAATGTTGATTTGTGGCTGCAGCTGTGACTTCACCCTGGTTTTGATTATACTGTAGCTGAGTTCTTTGGGGGGGGGGGGGGGGGCAGTGGNGGCAAGCTCCAGAGGTGGCTTAGAGCACATACTGTTGTTTGTTCCTCTCTTTGTTTTTCTACTTGTTCAAATAGAATATGGCTGTGGCCACTTGCTAGCCCAGTGGCTAGTGGGAGTTGAGGAAAGGGATTTTGCAGACACAAATGGATGCATCTATACAAATATTTTACAAGGTTCTGAGAGGTCCTAAGGGAACACTAAAGTCTTGGATGCCTTCTTCCCCATCCCCACCCCTCTAAAGGCCTCTCTGAAAAGCCAAGTTAAAACACCTGTTGCTCCTTTTGGAAGAATGGTAATTAAAGCAAAACCTTGGTATTACCCGGCTTAGCTGCTTGCCACCAGTTGTCCTGTGTTTTGCTGGAGCTCTGTTACATGTGTGTTGGTGCTGGAGAGACTTGCAGAAAGGTTGTCCACCTGCCTTTGTGATGGCCAGTGCCAAACAGTGTGGAACTAGGCAGGGGCAAGGTGGAACCTGAGGGATGCTATAGAGAACCCTTCTGCTGCTCATGTTCAGCCCTGCAATTGTCATGGGAAGATTTGGGACGGAACAGATTCCTGAGCAGCAGATATCTATAAATGGGTTGATCTGCCAGGAGAGTCCTGATGGAGTTGCTTTTTTTTGTCTCAGTGGCAATTATATTATGTTCCGACTGGTGTTTTCCTGGCAGCTGAGGAAAGGTCTGCAGTTTTTTAGGTGTGTTAAGGAGGGCATGGACAGGTGACTATTAATGTTTGCATTTAACGTACAAGTCCTTCCTAGCAAAGCAATGAGTCATATCCTGCAGGCACAGAGGGCCTCTTTAGAGCTACTACTTAGTAAGATTTCACTGAAATCATTTTATCTGAAGCTAATGTTTAGCTCCTGAGAGCACGGTGCCTATTGTGCACATAAATACTGCTAATTTGTTATACATTAAGTCAGTGGATTAATGCCGCTTCTGAAAGTACCTGTGCACCTCATCATCTTAACGTATCCTCCTAATTCTGTGCTACATAGGTATAGACATCTCTCATAGACGTATATGAAAAAGACACGCTTCCTGGTCAAACTTCTGGCATGTAAGTTTGCTTGTGAACATTTGCTTAGCGTTAAAAAAAAAAAAAAATAAATAAATTCCCAAACAGCACCTCATTTGATTTCTGAGTGGTTATAAAGGAGTAATTTTAACACACAGCAGGTGTGTGTGTAGTGATCATATGTTCCCATGTATTAATAGTATTTACATTCTTTCTCTAAGAAGATAATTTTTCTTAGTGTTCTGTTCCAATCAATTTTGTTTTGAGTAAGTGAATAAGTGTTTTTAAAGTATTAACAGCAGTGTTGATTTACCTTGATTAAGACGGTACACAGCCCTGAATAGCTAGTTGTTCCTGTATGTGCAAGCAATTCCGTTTGAGGAAAGATCACAGATCCTAACACTCTTCTGACACCAAAATGTTAAGTCTTCTGCTCAGATAGATTTCTGGAGGTTAAAGAAAGGAAAGCCTAGAGAATCTGTCCTGCGTCCTTTAATACCAAATACCCAGTAAGCATCAGAGTGCATATGGTGAGGTTCTGCAAGCTTTCCTTGTGCAGGTAGGCCCATTAAAGTCTGTGGGGCTGCATGTATAAGATTGGATTACAGGCTTGGGGACTGTATTTTGTGACTCTTATTGCTAGTATAACTCTGAGTACATGCATTTTCCTTTAAGTACAGTCTGGCCAGTCTCAAAATATAGCATTTTTAAAGGTCTGTTGTTAACATAAGCATATTCATTAATTAAGGAAACAAATCTAGAGACAGTAAGATGTTTTCTCATTACTTTAAGGTTTAGTAATTATCTTGCCATATAGCCTTAAAAAAGAAGGGGGGGGGGTACAAACAAACCACAAAACAAAACATAATATTCACTGGGATAGGAGAGGGGAAGGTGTATTTATGATATCTGAGAAGTAAAACTAACTGTCCAGTTTGGCTTTTAGGGTTTGAAATGAAGAAAAAATAAGGAAGAAATGCATAGGTATGGTAACATTGAGGTAGATTGTGGCTCATGACACTGGTATTAATAATGACAACAATACCGTTTTATCATACACTTTCATCACTATTTTCTTACCTTGCATGAGCCTATGACAAACTATGTAGGTTTATCCTTAGAGCGTTTGCACAGTGAGATTGTTTTTGTCATAATTTCAGCTTCCTGCAAATTAGAGCTGCAGGGCTGAAACTTGCCCATCTCTTTAAAGTTAGTTAGTGATTTCTTTAGAATGTATATGGTTTCAGTCAGATGCTTCAGTGGTAAATAGTAGTGCTTAAGCAAGCATCAGGATTTGCTTCAGGAAACTGAATCAAATCAGAATCATTTTAACCTGTCTTTCTACAAATAAGCCAAAAGAATTGATTTTTGCTGCCCATCAAAAGAGTTAAGTAGAATCTTCAGTCTTTGACAATAGTCTTTTGCATATAATATGTTCTAGTTTTAGCGTTGCTTTATTTGAAGAATCATATTTACAACTTCCTAATGTCCTGTTAGGTCCTGGACAGGGTTCTTAAATGCCACTGAAAAAATGCACAAGAGTGATCATTCAGAAACCTGCTCATGTTTACCTTACCGCATTTGCATTGAGCATTTCCAAATGAAGTTGTTGCTGAGAGGGTGTCACAATGCACTTCATTTTGTCAGGGTTTGAACAATTAGAAAGCCTTATCTTGAATTCTTGTTCTTGTGGTGTTCTTCATATCTCTCTTAAACCAGCATTATCCCAATTGATATTCTTTATGGTCTGTGATCAACAGCATTTGTCAGAGATGTATGATTTTAAGGATCTGGACTAGATATAATTCAGTTTAGCAAGCTGAACTTGATCCTAAATGATAACTATTGTTCAGGGCCCGTAAAAATAGTTCGGAGGCTTAGTCAGAACTACAGTAATAAATGTAGTGAGCAGGCTTTGAAAAAAATATTAAGAACGGGATCCTGTGAAGTTATACAGGCCACCTGTGCAAGACGTAACCCTGTGGAGATTTAAGGCCGTCTTCCCAAAGGGCTTGTACAATACTTGTAAGAAATAGCTTTGTTGAATTTGCAGCTGCCTTGTTAAGCGTGGACCCTGGTCATCTGCTCGCCGGCTTGGCAGGTACAACCAAGGCAGTGTTTTGGCCATTGTCTAACCACTGGAGCAGTGGTGCTTGCCAGTGCTGCTCCTAGGGGTGTCATGGGCCCTTGCCGTGCCCCCCATCCTGGGGTGGGCAGCCCTGCCTGGCTCCGAGTTTGTTGCTGTGTGCTGGAGCACGGAGCACCTCGGCGCCTGCTCACCAGCTGCCCTGGGGGCAGCAGGACTGCCTGGGAGGAGGAAGGGACAGGAGAATCCATCACCAGAGAGGAAAGAAGCCCTTGGCAAAACGTGTTTGACAATTTTGGGGAAGTGGCCAGCAATGTTGGTGTTTTGTCTTTGTTTTAGAGAAGCGATGCATGCAGATGGAACTGGACAGAGCAACTGGAAGCTTGTGAATAACACTGTGCCCTATTGTAGGACACAAATAAGGCTCCTATGTAATATATACATTGCAAACTTACTCCACTGGGAGGGAAAATTGTAAGGGCTGAGACCATGACACCTGGTAAAAAAGGATGATCCTTTGTCCAGAATCAGGTATCTTAAGAAAAATGTTTGCTTTCAGATATGCAGAGGAATGTGTGGGAAGGTTTTCACACTAGCTGTGTGTACATGCTTAGCCTAGCTGGCTGTAGGCAGTGAAGAGGAATGGCGCTATCAGAGGGCACTTCCACAAATCTAAGGCTGGGTTCCTGCTCAGGAGAAGCCCTGCTTTCTCCATGAGGTGTGGCAGGAGACTGAAGAGACTGGTTGGTTAAGTACCTAAGCACTGAGGTATGAAAACTTCTTCCTTCCCTGTTTTGCGCTCTTCTTTCCCACAGGAATCGGTGTTGCTTCTCAAAGATGTTGAACTGTTTGGTCAGTGCAACATACCAGAATTTGTTTTGCTGAAGCCCTGCAGAATTGATGTCAGAGTTCTAGCAGGAAAATTATTAAAATAAATGGCTTATCAGCCTATTCAATTAGGTGCTTCTAATGATATCTCTAAGAAGAAGTCCTGAGATAGTTATTAGCAACTGTTACTCAGCAAAGAGGGCTTGTGGGGATCCCTCTTTGTTGTTCTGGGAATACTTCAGCTCAGTCTCCAGCACTGGTCAGAAACCAGAGAGCTTTAACAAAGCAAGTAACCTAAACTGGAAAGCATGATTATGCCTTCATGCAAATATATTTTGGGTATTAGATGCAGTTGATTCCCTATCTCCATAAAATGTAAGGTAGCACCAGATTACCTGTGTTATATCTCCTCAAACTAGTAGACCGTGACTGTTCAAATGGGAAAGAAAATGTATAAGGGGCCTCTGATTTAGGACTCAGATATCCTGACCAGTGCACATGAAGTAAATGGAAATAATTATTTTCTCAGAGCATGATAATTGGGGGGCACTCAGTGAATCAGTTTGCCACAAAATTGAAGCCAAGTAAAATACTTCCTTGCACATCCCAGTAGTCAAACCGTAGAGGTCAGTGCCACAGCATATCGCTGAGGCCAGAGGTGTTAGTGCATTCAGTAAGGAGATTCAAAGAGGATCAGTTTGGTTGTGGTAGTTTAGCAGGATGTTCTGGGGGCAGCTTAAACCCTTAAATGGCAGCTGAGGGCATGCTAGAAGAAGGAGCACCCTGTTGATGCTCCCGTTGCTCTCTTTGTCCAAGCATCTGCTTTTGGCCCCTGTTTTGGAACTCATTCAACCTCTGGCTTTCCTCATGCATATATCCTGTAGCACGGGTGAGACTCTAGACTACTAATTCTCCAGTACCTTTTAAAGCTAGGTAGTGAAATACATTTTGTTGCAATCCACTAATTATTTACAGCAGGGAGTCAGGCTAACTTTGTCCATGTGATACTTTATATATCAGAAGTTACAGCTGTCACAAGTCATTATTTCCATTCAGAATAGTGATTCATCTTTCCATGAGTCGTCAAGAGATCTCACAGCGGGTATGAAATTTTAGCTCATGTCACCATTCTGTAAGAGGAAATACATATGGAGACAGGACATTATGTTTGGGTACATGTGTTTTCAGTTGAACTGGGTTGCCTTTAAGAACTTTTGTCTCTGAAGTGTTTTGGGCGAATTTAGTATGTATTTGTCCATGCTTAGCCTCAGCATGGTAGTCATGGAGGAATAAGGCTTGCTCTTATGGAAAAGGCACACTTCAGCTTAGCCTCTCAAAGGTGCCTCACTCCTAATCAGGAAAAACGGCTTTTGGTGTGCTAGAAGAGTCTCTAGGAGATTTCAGTCTTTTTCTCCATGCTATAACTGCTGCTGGTGATGCTATTCCAATCAATGTTTTAACTCGCAATGCATTTCTGCTGTATTGCTTTTATCTGTCTGGTAGAAATTTGCCTTGCTTTTCTTTAGTCACTTGTCAGAGTGGTCTATTAGAGATGTCTATTACATTGGAAAGGCCTCTTGGGCAAGAGCTAACCACACCAGCTCTGTTTTCTGCGTTACTGTAACTACATATGAAATTCTGGAAAGAACAATCATTTGAAGAAGATGATTTCAGGATCTATAAATCCAATATATCACAAGTGACTGCACTTGGGTTGTCTCCTTGTGTTGAATTTTTTGTTTTTATTTTTCGCTTTGGTTGTCTTTTTAATGCTCAGTACACAAACTCAGTAGGGGAGTTGGAATGGAATTTGGAAAAATCTGAAGTCCAAATGTCACAGTTTTATAAAGAGACTAAATATGCTAATGAACAGCATCTGTATAAACTTGGGGTAACATTGTGCATATTTTCAAGTATTGTATTTCTCATGAAGAGATGTCTTTTATAAGAATGACGCTATGAAGGTTGAATCAAAGGACAACATTTTGAGAGGGCTTTGAAACTGTGTACTGTGACAGGATACAAGACTTTGAACTTCCCTATAAGAACTTAATTTTGTCCGGATTTGTCCCAAATTCTGGTCTTCAGGGGCCAGGACGCTGACATCCTTAAAATGATTTTTACAGCATAAGCTCGGTTGCTGGAGAATCTCTTTTCCTAGCGCAGAGTCCTTAGCTTTGTGCAACCACGGAAGCGATGACAGTCAGAGGAGCGCTGTGAGAATGTTTTCAATCGCCTTTATCTTTCGGTGCTTCCTGCAGCATGCTACAGCTTAGGCAATGGTTGTGGTAAGAGGCAATTAAATTGATGTAAAGACCAAGTTGATTTGACATGTTTTTTAAACCAAGTGTTTATTAGTTGAAATAATCTTGGGCGTTTTTTGGCATAATTTATGTTTGAGTGGGAACTTGACTCATTGTCAGAAGTCTGTGTGTATTTGAGCATGCTAAGCTGACATTACCAAATGGAACCGTGGGAGGCTTTTGGCTTGTGTTTATGGAGTGTAAACCAAAGCTCCTACCTTGCTGCATCAAGAGCCACAAAAATGTTAATAGAAGTCAGAGATGCAAGAAAAAACATATTCCGTATAGCCTGTCAGCTTGCCAGTACTGGCTTTTTCCCTGGGTTTCTTTCCACTATTTTGTTCCATATAGTTTTAGGTATCATAAGGGATGAGACATCCTCTGTGTTCCTTGGGAAGTTATTTTGCAGTCCTGACCAGGCTTTTCCCTCGTTTATATTTCCTGGTCCCTAGGTTTTCAGAGCAGAACCTGCACCCCTGCAGACCCTCAGGGGTTGCCTTCCTCTCAGCTTTGGCAAAACGATTCAGTCTTCCATCATGCTGCACTCTGCTTTTGGTCAACTGAGAGAACCAGTGAACATTGGCGTGATGCAAACTACAAGTGTTCAAGGATAGGTGTTTTGCTACTCTCTGCTGAAGGCTGCTGTGAACATTTTAAATCAACCTGTATGTATCAGGTGAAGTAGCTGTAGCTGTTAGAGTTTCTTTTATTGTATTTTCTTTTGTTTCTCTCAGCCTGGATTTTCTGCACAAAGTTTGGCATCTCTTAGATCTTCCTAACCAGTTTCCCTTGTTCTCTTCTCCCTGACCCCTTTTCCCTTTAACACTAAGATACTTCTGCATAAGCATTACCATAGGCACGTGAAAAGACCTATTATAGGCACTTAAAGCTAGATTAAGACAAAGTCAATGATTCATCAGCTAGTAAAATGTAAAATTAATCATTTAAAGTGCTCATAAGATTAGACAATTTTTCCCCACTTCATCAAAGATAATTTGTCCCTGAAGAACACATTGCTTATATCTCAACAGTTAGTTGCCAATGTGTACAGAACACAAGACAGACTAATTTGAGTTGTTGTTTGAGCCTGCAGGAACATGGGAGCTTTTGCAATTGTTTCAAAACCTGAAACGTTTCTAGTCTATTATAATTTAATTAGTTTCCTCTATTTTTTTCCAATATATAGCTATAGATAAAACAGTAAATATGCATTTACGCTAATCATTATAGCTATGAAAAAATAAGGAAATTGAGGGCAACTGAAAATCAAATTTAAACAATAGTATACGTATTTTAATTTTTGGCTTTGGGAAATATTTTATTGATTCCTAAGATTTAATAAGTCTTGTTTGCCCTCTAAAGTGTGTGTGTGTGGGGTGTAAGCTAATAGAAACTGGAAGGGATTGACTTTGTGGATGCACCCTTATGCTAAAGTTGGTTATTTTAGGTTTCTGGAGCTGGACAGGCAGGAAGGTTTGAGCTTTACACAACATTTCTGAAACAATTTCTCCCTAAAGGAATTTTTAATACCTGTTCAGAAATTCAGGCTAGAAGAAAGCATCTGACAACTTATAAATGCTGGGTAGAAGGTCTGGGAGTCTTATGCTATATACAGTCCCTGTTACCTGTGTGCTCTGCCAGCTTGCCTGTAAATCTTATTCCTTCATCATCTCATTTGCAGAAATATATTATCTTCAGCTTAGAAAAGAAGGGAGGAGAAGAGTCTCTAAAAATGGCCAATTTTGCCCATTTAGCTAGAGATATAATTTTTGCCTAGTTCTTAGATGAGCTTTGTCAACTCACATACCTTCTTGTGGCAGATGCCAGAAATAGCTGAATACGGTGTTACTTCTTAGTTTTTCTTTTGCTTTCCACAAAACTTACCTGGTTTTTGGCACAAAATTGTTTTATCCATTAAAATATTGACTTAAAATGTATGTAATGATAAATTCGTTTGAAAATTCTTTGTGTGCAACAGCAGTTTTTCCTTACTCAAGTCCATCTGTCTCTTCCCTGCACTAAATAACATATTTTAAAATCTAGCCAAAAATAAACAGAATAAAAACCCATTCCTCAAATGTGATGCTCCATAATGATATCAGCTTAAAGGAAGCATGCCCTAGCCATCTTGCTAATTATTTGTGGCCCCTTAGGCCTTAAATACAGTATCCTAAAATGCTGCATGCATCTGATGTTTTTGTTTATGGCTTGGGGGAAAAACCTCAACTTGTTTCATCTCACCTCTGTTACACTAAGTTCAGCTTTCAGGCCTTTTCCATTAGTTGTCCATAACTACAGAATCATGGGATTTCATAAAGGAGCTACTTGTTCGGTATCGCTGGTTATCAGGCTTTAACTCATCCAGAAACCCAGACTGTCCTTTGCCAGGTGCAAACAGTGCTTCAAGGCAAACTGTAGTTCGACACTGATACCCGTCGAGTTTAAAAGAAAGTGGGTAGGAAGAGGTCTTCTGCTGACAGTGATGATGCCAGGTTAGTGTTAACAATTTCTTTAGTTTAGAGCAGTGTAATACTTATTGCAGCACATCTTGGTACAGTGTTACGAGGCTATAATTTGATTCTTGAGCCAGGTGAAGTGGTTGGAAATTGCTTACTTTTGCCTTTGTCTTTGTGTTTTGCTTGATTTTTACTGTAGGCAAAATTGAGCTAATTTCTTGTGTGTTGACTCGCTTCTCAGCCTTTAGCTTGAGTTTATTGTACGCAATGAGGTACACAGTGGCAACTGCTTTTTGAAAAGTTGCTATTTGGAAGGAAGCACAGAGGGTTGCCCCACAGACCTGCACGCACATGTATAATGTATTACATGTGGATACGCCCTACCTCGGGTGGGAACAGGAGCAGCCAAAGGCATACAGAGATTTTTTGCAAGACAGAATCAGTTATGTGAAAGATTTTTTATTTTTTTTTTTCAAGTTGAGTTTGTAAATGCTTTCTTAGATCTGGTATGCACTCTGAAGTGTTACAGTATGATAACAGATGAGCTAAGTTGCTTGCTGCCAAAACCCTGCAAAGTGGGACTGGTACGCAGCCGAAGGAGGAACACTGCTCTTTTAAAACTATGCCAACCTTAATACTGTAACTAAATCATGGTTTAAATCACAAAATCATCATAGTATCCTTGAAACAAGATGTAAACTAGGGTCACTGTACAAAAAGGGGGGCGGGGGGGAGATGTGGGTGACACCTGTGAACAGAGAGTGAAAAAGGAAAGTAAGAAGCTGTGGAAATCATATCTTATCAGGGCATTTGCGCTGCGCAATCACAGTCTGTCTCTCATCAGTCTCATAACTCAGCCTGTTTAAAACATGCTCTGCACTCCCAGTTGCTGCTCTCTCACAGCCTCTTCTGGTGCCTGTGTCAGAGAGATTGTGGAGTGGTGCAGTGCTGTTCTCCTCCTGCCCTCAACAGCTCTTACACAGTGTGTCCAAAAGCATCAAAGAAACTTTGGTTTGGTGATGTGGTAAGTCTGTATCATTATAAAGCTTCTCAAGCGGAAACAATGGCCATGCAGCTCAGTGAATTCATTGGGAGTAAATTTACACCATGAGTGGAACTTTCTACTCTATTAAAAAAAAACAAAACCTCATGCATTTAACTTTTGTACAAGGAAAGCTTGTATGCCAGATATCATCAGTTTGCATCATTATGGCTCTGTCTGTCCTCCCACACCTGATATAACATGGGTGCAAATTTTGGCTCATTTAATGGAAATATGGGCATGATTGATAGAGATCAAATTTTTGCTACTGCAAGATTCATTCATACACAGAGCTCATGTTACTGATTGTGCGAATACAGCTTCATAAATGAACTAAAAAGGTTTCTGACAGCACACCTGACCTGAGACAGCTAGTTTTAAGACATCAGGAAGTTTTGTGAGGGTTTTGGGGATGGAGGTTTGTTGTGTCACATTATAACTAAGGCCTGTGCAATTTCAGAGTACTCTTTGCTGCTTATACAGGTTTAGTTTGGCTTTATTGGTCCTACTGAGCAACTGGACAGTTTTATTTGCTGAGAGTCAGCCAAGTGTGTCTCTGCGGGAGAATGCTGATAAACCTTGCTATTTTAAACCTGACTGTCTGTCTCTGCTGTTTTTCAAGCACGATGTCTCTCTTTTTTTCCGCATAAATGATGTTGTCTTGCCTCCCCAGCTCTGTTTGGGCCTGGCTGCTGCAAAGGTGGTAACACTTCTCAATTTCACATCACGTTGCCCGTTCATCTTTCTTATTTTTGCTCACCTGAAAAGCTTAGGCTTTTATTTCCTTTAGTTAAGCACTTTGAGACTTCTCAGTGGACAGCATTCTGTGCACCCTGAAAAGTCATTTTTCTTCCAGTCTTCCTGCAAGACTACAATGTCTGTTTTGGTGAGGCAGTTAAGGAGTTAAAGGCTCGTGGAGTTTCTAAGAAATGCCCAACAGCTGCTGTAAAGTATCCCTACAATCCTAGCTGACCTCATTCTTGTCAGACAACAGTGATAATATCCAAAAACGGGTGCAAGACAGGAAGTGTTTCAGGAAGGTATGTGTTTTGTGCAAAGACATCAGAAATGCACTCTCTCCCAGGGCCACTTACCGTAAGGTCCATATTAATTTAAATAGAATGGTGAAATTCCAGAATGTATTTACAGAAACATTATTTCGGTCCAAAAAAACCATTGCTTGTTGTTCTAGTGTGCAAATGGCAAAAGCACATGAGTTAACCACTGTACATGTATTTAATATCATGACATTGCTGGCTATATGAACCTACTTTTTAAACATCTGGAGGATTCACATACTCTGATAGTTTTGTTTGCTCTTCTTAATGGGGGGACTTCGACTGGAAAAAGTGATACAGGAGAAATACAAACCTACTTGTAATATGTTTTCACATTTATTTTGCATTCAAAGACTTTTATATCTAACAAGCTTTTAATTAATTTAATCAACTAAGACACTTCCTAAGTAAGCAGAATGAAATCCCTTTTTCCCCCTCACTGCGTTCTATGACTTAGAATTTAAAAGAATTGGATAAATAGAGCAATGCCCACTATGTGTAGGAAGTGTGAGAAAGTCTTACGAATTTTTGCTAAGAAAGTAGGAATGGTTTGTGTTTTAAAAGCTTTAACTATTTTTACCAGTCCATCTACCAAGTTATCTGCAAAAAGTGTCTTATATGTAGAGGTTCCTATTATTTTTCATCTTAATGAAAAATTCATACATGAGAAATGAGCTTGTATTTTATTTATATTTTTCAGTAGAATCCATTTAAAAACATGCAAAGAAAAATTATTCTTACCAGTTCAGAGCTCTTCTGTTGCTAGTTAGGGATATTTTCCCTAAATTTCCTCTTAGTTGTGTCCAGAATTGTCTCTCTTGCAGTATGAATCTGCAATAAAATTCAAAAGTCAGTTACGATTTTTTTTAACAAGCATAAGTAAATATTGCTTCAGAGATTTCTTTGACTTCAGAGGTCCTTATTCCAGCATTAACTTGATAAATTTATATAAAATAATTTATTAAGGGTTAGACTAGATCCGGTAACGATTCTAACATTCAAAAAGTTGCACAGTAATAATATGTTCTTCTGATTAACTGTTAGGAAGTTCAGCAGATGCCTGTAAGAATATTAAAATCAAGCACTGCTATTTAGTCTCTGAATTTTGTTTCACTTGAAGACTTACTTCTTCTGCACCTTTTTCTGTATTCTCCTGTAGTTTCAAAAATATTTGTTTGCGTGGTTAGGGAGTGAGCAGATTCTAGCTGCTAGAACTTACATAGAGAATTTAATCTTTGGGAATTCACGGGTTTGTGAAGGATGTCCAAGGAGCCTTTGAAAAGTGTTACCCACAGCCAGGCAGCTACAGGAGGGGAAGGAATGCCATGGTATTGATGTTGAATGGTATACTAGCATCAGTTTGTCTTTTTTTACGGAGGTGCGACCAAGGAGCTCGGGTGAGGTGCAAGAGGAGATGAAGGCAGGCTACGGGGAGGAAGACCTGAGTGAAACTGAACTCAGCCCTGCCACATGCTGAGGAATGAAATGAGTATGATCTGTGTTTTTAGAGGTTGATCCAAGGATGTAACAGAAGAGAAAGGGAAGGAAAATGGAATTATTTGGACAGAGGAAGGCATTTTTTGTTATTTGCTGGTAGCAACTCATTTAATATACACACACAGTTGTTTCAAATTGAATTATATTTTATATTTGCCTGCTGTTTCTGGAAGTTGTTGCCAAGAGTGAAAACCACATAATATATTTCTGGTATTAAACTATCTATTACTGATAGATAATGACAGAGTAGAGGGAGAAGGCACCAGTTAGTCTGGGTTAGCTCATGTGTTCTGGATAACTCTTTCTTGAACTCTTAGATTTCTAAACTTCTACCAGGTTATCTTGATTTCCCACTGCTTTTTGGACGTGATGAATTGTCTCCCCTCCCATGTCAATGTCAGGTAATCTTGAGTACTCCCATGATAGCCTTCCTCATACTTTTTCAGGTAATGTGCCATTTGATCACTTTTCTATTAGGTATTATAGTGAGATAACAAATACCATAATGGCTGTAATAACACCTCTTAACAAAAGAAATATTTTGGAGTTTTTAAGACTACAAATGCCCTGTGGTCTCACTTACATTTCATGTATTCTTTGCTTTTTAACATTACAGGTGCTACGTTTTGGATCTGTAGTGGCTTTCTGATTTAAGCTCCTAATTTTTGATGGTGAAGCGTGGAATTTAGTCTCCAATGTCAAAAAGGGCTAACCTTTTGAGAAACTTTCTATAATTACTGAACAGTTACTGATGAAGTCACAGGAGAAAGATAAAACCAGAATCCTGTTATACTAATTTTTGGTTAAAACAATTTGACTCTATTAGGAAAGTTTCTGTGAAGTGCTGTGTAAATATGCTTCTTAAAAAATCATCTAGTGATGTAAGATATGGGAAAGGATGTTGATCCATCAATCTGTCACCTTGACTTTTTCAAAGTGATTTATCACAAAGCATTTAATTAACTTGTTCCCTTGTAACAATGAAGTTAAATGTGTTTGGTTTTTTTTTCCTTCAAAGTATATTGGGTTAGTTTTGACTAATAACAAGATATATATAAGGAAATTCTGTACTTCTGCTTCAAAGAAGAGAAAAAAATCTTTTTCTTCTTTTCAGTATAGCACAATTAGATGCTTTATGGTCCTTTTTTGTCTTTAGTCAGAGCGGAGAGTATTAAGACAGTAAGAGATGTGAATTGGCACACTTGTTAAGACCAGTGACTTGTCCAATATGCTAAATCTCCAAGGAGATTATTGTAGGATCTCAAGGTTTTCTTGCTAGAATTCAGCCCTCCAAGCAGGTAAAAAGGAAACTTCTTACATAGCTTTCAGATACTTGTCATATTATGATAATGTAATGCTTCTTTACACATTGTCATAGTATTTTATTTAAGAACCAAATAGCTCTTTACTATTTTGAGACATTCTTTGAGTAATGGCTTGCAGTAAGTTTAATTTTTGGCTTTCTGTTTCTTTTCTGGCAACTGTAGAGAGGTCTGTTCTATGTCTCACCCTTGTCCAAAATGTGGTGGGGTTTCTTTTCTGTTTAGCTCATAATTCCTGCCAGGTCCATGACTGTCCGTTTTTGATCTCAGTGTGTTCTAATCTTTCTCCATCTTTAGGCATCCAGCTGAAGCAGTCTTGTAGGCACCTGAGTTGATAATCTGAAAGAAACTAAAACCTAACTGTTATGAATGTCCCGTACAAAGGCTGTTCCATGGTGCACATGGAACATCCAGGAGGACAATGGCTTACTGCTTAGAAAGCTCTGTTTGAAAATCTGCGTATTTGTTAGTGAAAAAAGCAGGACTTTTTAATTGATTTTTTTTTTAATCATTGTAACTAAGGAATTGAGATTTTTATTGAATTCTTGATTTAACCTTTGTGTTACTGAGCTATTTAAGATGGATAATTGAGAGAAGGCCTGGCATGGATGGGTTGGAAGTGTCAATTTTGTGAGTAGTTACATGAGAATGTAGAAATGCTCAAAATCACAAAACACTGCTGTCTTGCAAACGTGGAATGACACCTACATATGCATTAATAAACAAGCTGAAATATTAAAGTATATAGGGTGTATCCTAATAGTGGCAAAGGTAGGTAGTGTTTCGAAGGAGCAAGGCTGTATTTAAGATGGCTAGACATGCCTTCCCTTGAAGGAATGGGATAAAATACCTAAGTCACTCCAGTGTTGGCACCTCTCTCCACATTTATAGCCTGTTTATGTGCTCTTTTCGTAGTAGTTGTACAAACTTCTGTTGACCAGTGCTTTCTTACCGTAGTTTTACAACCGCTTTAAGAAAACCATTGGCATTGCACCAGTGGCTGTTTGGTAGGAGATGTTTGTGCTCTGCTCTGACTCGCTGCCCCTCATGAAGAGGGTACAGCTTGATGCTTCTGCGCCTGTTGCTGCTCTGCTAAAAGGGGACAGCAACGCTTCCCTGCTTTGATAGGGTGCCCTTCTGATCGAGAGGTGAAAGAGCAGCTGGACCCTTCTTTTTATTGGTCCCAAGAGTACTTGAATACAAACTGCACGAAGGCTTGCAATCTCTGAAGGGGATTTGATTCTGTGGCTGAGTCATTTCAGCCTGTTTTTGACCTGTCAATAAACCCTTGTAACACTACTGCTATTGCCTTTTGTTATAGTCATTACATTCCTCTGGAGTCTTTATAGCCATTGTCTGTTTTGTTTCTTTGTTTTTGTTTTTCCTCACTAGGGATAGATTTTTAAGTTGGCAGAGGTATCAAATTCAGTTCCCACCACCAGAAAGCTCTGTGCATTTGCATGGGGCATATAATAGCCGTGCAAGCTCCTCTACATGCTTCCTTGGGGAAAGCACGGGCTTCCTGGGGGAGGTATTCGTACTGTGTGTTTCCATCCCAGGAGCCTCGCTACAGTAGGTGTGCAGTGCGAGTGGGGTGTGGGGTGTTCCTCCTCCTTGTCGTCCCACAGCCTGTGGTGGCAAAATGCACATGCATGTTGCTTCCAAGTTGTGAGTAAATTTTTGAGACCCTTTTTAGATGTGGACATGGAAAGGAAGCAGTGCCACAGAGCAAGGAATAGGGAGAGGCCTCTAAGGACCAGACGCGTGCTGTGGGATGTTCAAGACTGTGGAAAGCTCTTTTCACCCTTTTGTGTGAGTGTAGAGGCACACACAGTCTCACCCCGTGGGACAGATACATTATGCATTTGAAAGAGTTTATGGGAGCTTTGGCTTTCTGCTGAGTGTGTGTGGGTCATCTGGAACAGATTGATGGCTTTCTCAGATGGGGACAAAGGTCAGTTTAAAATTCTTAGGTGCACTATATAATGCAAGCTGTTGGCAGATTTGGAAGATAGCCTTGAAGTCTTTGTCAGGGAAGAAGGCCATTTTTTCAAGAGAAAGCTTTGGATGCAGAGTGGGAAGAGGAGTATTTGCTAGATATGTCTGAAATGTGTTTGTTTTGAAAGCCACCATTAGATTGGGTGTAAACTGTGAGCCTGGTTTATACTCGTCAAGGCAGGAGAAGATGGAATCTGTTGTTTATCAGACTGCAGGTTTTCCCCAGGGTACTCATGTACACTATAGAATATGCATTAAGCTGTTGGCATTGTATCTCTCATTCTTTTCTTTGGTTTCAGAAGGTCTTATATTAAAAAAAGAACAAACCAGACACCCCCACTCCTGCCAAAATAAACTGAACTTGTGAAACTGTCCTTAACACCTTTGCTGAATGAAGCATAAACAGGTCGCTCTTACCAACGTACCATGTTCTGGCAAACCCTGTTTATCTACATCGGGACTCATCTGAGAGGTTTTTCACTGTTGCCCACATAGTCTTCAGCTGACCTTCAAAAAACTGATGAGAAAGGGAATAGTTGTAAAGCAGATTACTGCCTATTTCAGATTTGGGATTACTAGTTTTTTTCTGCATATGACAGGGACAAAACAGTTTTTTGCTTCTCTCAATTCAATGTTGGCTTTAAAGCAAGAAGCCTGGAAAGGGACATGACCATTTACATAAGCTGAGAACACCTTCAAAACATCTTGATTTAAATTTTAATGAGAGGTTTAGGCCTAATGTTATGGCACAATGGAGAAGCTTCCCAAATCCTTTCCAAAGAAGATAAAGGTTGTATTTTCTTTGTTATTTTGCATTCCACCAATATTCTGGTGTATTGTCTTAACATTTTAGCTATAAAAGAGGTAATATTTTGTATGTTACTTCTAATATTGAGAAAGGGATGCCATGAATAATCAGTAAGAACAAAACGATGAGCTGTTTTTAATTGAGGTGACACATTTAGGTATCAGTAGCTGAAGTACAGCCATTGTAGTAGGTCAAAGACAAAGGAGAAAAGGAGGAGATGAAATAGTTTTTTCTGACTTTGCTTTTCAATTTCTAGAGCTTTTCTTTATAATGGAAAGTAGACCTGCAGCCCTGTGGTTTAAAGTCAGGAAGATAGAAATCAATTTGGCAATTCACAGGATTGATGCTGAGATAAAATGAGAGGAAAGTGAGGGAAAAGGGAGTGTTCTGTGGGAAGGAAACATTAAAAAAATAGGCAGCCTAGTTAGGAAGATTTAGAAGCAGAACCTGAATAAAACCCCATAAGCAGTAGGGTTTCCGTATGCTTAGAGAGACTTCAGCACACGTTTGCTGTGGATGCTCTTCTGAGAGTTGCTGCTGTGAAATGGCTCTTGTGGACTTTTTTTTAACGCAGCTGCTGCTACTGCTGCCTGCCCCCCTTGCATGTTTTGGGTGATGATTTTCTTTGCTTCAAGAAACTTAAGGATAATTTCATTCTGCTTTTAAACTAATCTTCAGGGGCTTTTGTTTGCATCAGAGTGAATGGAAGTGATTTGCCCTTCCTTCAAATGACCATTAATTTTTGAGATGTTTAGGGTGAAATAGCTGTATACAATATATTAAATGGTAGCTACATTTATTAAGGTGACTGCGATCAATCCAGAGTGAGTAATAATTTTTAAAAGAAATTCTAAAATTTTACATTCTTCTCTTGCCCCAGTATTTCCTCTTGTCCTTCTTAATTTAGTGGAGTAACCAAGATACCTGGCTGGGACATGAATCTTTCCTAACAGTACACTTTGTACTCACTGTACAATTGATTCACAACTGTGTGCTATAAAAGATGTTTAAAAACATCTAGACTAATGTGGAAATTACGTAACTGTGATGAAAACTTCAAAAGAAAGCTTGGGGTTTTTTTTCTTCTTTGCCTTGTTTAGATACGTGTTCAGGCTGGTTCTTCATCCGTGTGCTTCATGCTCTTGCATATCCTTCATATTTGTACTCTCTCAGTAACTGGTTCATCAGGAACTTTTAACGAAGTATGCAATCTCACGGTGGGAAGATATCTTTTTTTGTTTTTTCTTTTTCCTAGTTTTCTTGTTCTTCTAGGGTGTGGTTAGAGCTAAAATGAAATTTAGGTTGGTGTGTCCTTTTTTGACCTGCCAAAGCGTTTGTTCTGTTAGCATTGCTCTGCTCCCTGTAAATCAGACATTCTTCTCGGGCTGCGTCAGGTTACTAATGACATGATTAATGCAGGAAGGGTAGAGAAGGATGACGTAGTGGCTCGTGCAAAGTTTACCTGAGAATTATCTCTAGCTCTCTCCTGTTTAGTGTCTGTGTGAGTCATGGCCTGAAGCCCTGCCATTCCCTGTTCTTCAGCTGGGCAAGATCACACTTACCTCATTCTATGTATGCATTTCTCCCTTTCCTGCCAGATCTGATTAGAAGCGCTTTTGTTTTAAAATCTATGTTTATGAAACATTAATACGCTTTTTACAAATAGCTGACCGTAATGCTAAATGAAAAGCACCATTAGATATCTGTGGTCTATGCAGCTTTAGAAACTTCTCTGTCCTTATGTGAATTCTGATTTTTATCAAATAAAGTCTTTTTCACGTTCATGTGTTTAGCAATGATAGTGTTATGACATTAGTAAGCCTTGCAATAAGACCATGAGTCAGTTGCTGTCTGGCAGTAAAGCCTTCTGTTTCTTCTTGTGTATTCACAAGCTTACAAAATACAAATGGCAAGTTTGTGATGCTGTCTCCAGCTTTTGAAACTTTCTTGGGCTGCAGGTACAACTTTAACCATTACATTTGTTCCATCTATTGATTTCTTAAAGGAGTAGCAGGGAAATTACTGATCAAGGAAACACATGAGCATGTTCTCTGATACACTTTGAAGTCTTGGTCATTCCCTTATCGTGGGCTGGCCGACTGGAGGAATCAGATTTCTTTTGTACCTGAAGATCAGCATTTGTTCTGCTGTTTGTGTACATGTTTTCTTTAACTATAGGTTCCTCACAGAGTGTCTGTATTTGTGTTCCACTGAATCTGCTAGAAAGTGTACTGTCAAGTGCTCTCAAGTCTCTCATAGGAGACCATCATGAAGACAATGTAGAATTCACAAGAAATGCTGATTATGTTTTCAAGATTCTTGTTTTCTGTGTAAGACCATCACAAAGTCTTTGGCATCCTTCAGGACTTCATCTTTCCTCAACTAAAACTGTATTCTTTTCTCTGTGTATGCTGCTCAATCTGGATTATCTTGTGCAAAAAGTGCTTAATGTTTAACAGTAGAAGGCAATGCTGAAAACAAGCTATCATTTTCCAGCCAGCTCATATCTCACAACCTGCCAAAGCCTATATCAGGAACACAATGTGTGGGAAAAAGTTCTAAAATGATAGACAGAAAAATGTTTTGTGGGAAACCTAAATGCCATGAGACTCATTCTGTTAATAAAGAATGTTTTTACAAGTGCAGCATCATCCCCTTACTTTTTGACATTTTCAAAAATGAAAGCTTGAGAGCGTAACATTTGTGTAGAATGTAAACAACCTTGATACTTAGATAAGTGACATTTCTTGGAAATAACATTCCCTTAAGAGAAAAAAATGGTCGAAGTCAATAATTAGCCAGAAAAAACCTCCATCTTATTTCTATAAGGCATACTTCTCAACTACTTCTAATAAAGGCCACAGTAATGCCTGAGATAAAATTTTATAGGCATTTTCTGATTACAGCTTGCAAACATATCTTGAAGGAAATTAAATTCATCCTATGATCTGCTAGTCTCAAAAGATGCACCAGATGAGTAAATTCTTAATGTAAACATATCATTAAAAAACTTAAAAAAAAAAAAAAAAAAGCTCTCAAATGCAACATGCAGCACATTTTGTATACACTGCAGTATATGCTAATGGAGTTAATGATTGTAATTACAAAGATGCCTGAATGGGGATGGCAAAAGTTCATGTCCAACTTAATGTTGCCTGTATTTAATTTTGCTGCTTTTAAAGGAACTGTTTACATAAAGAGTAACAGATTTTATTCAGTGAGTCAGTGTTTAAGAAAAACTCCAGCATATTGTTTGACACGTGCCTTTATGTAAGCTGTGTATCTAGAATCTGTCTTTCAGCTTGAGCAGTGAAATGGTATTTCTGGCTTTTGTTTTCTTCTGGCTAAACAGCCAGTGTCTTGGCTGTAGAACTGATTTTTTGCATTTCGTCTAAACCCTACTTCTTTTGCGTTTTCAACTAGAAAATTAATCAAATAAAGCTTAAAAGTTTATTTTTTCAACATTGAAAGGCACTGAATGAAGTAGAAGTGAAAAAAGAAACTGTCTTTCAACAACTTTGGTAAAACCTTTACCTTCCCTTCTCCTGCAGGTTTATCAGGCAGGACATTGCCTGCCTTCCAGTGCATGTCAAGTTGAAGTTGCCTCTTGCGGCTCAAAGCTGCAAATGGTCTGCCGAGAGAGAGCGAGCTCCGTCCAGCTCCTTGGCTCAGTCAGACTCCTGAGTCCAATGGAAGCTCTGATTGAGGAAGGGCCCAAGTGGCAGGAAACAGATGTTAACAGCAGTGTCCTGGCTCAGGTGGCCTGATAACAAGTGTACCAAGCCAAAATAACTAAGTGGGTTAGATGGCCAGAACTATAGTTCATAGTCTTTTTTTTTATTGGAGTACTTAAATCTAGATTTACCTGAGGGTTAATGTGACTTTTACACATGGTTTTCTTTGGTTGGCATTTGTGGTGTGTTGTCAAGCTTCAGACAGCTTGTCTGGTAACACTGCAGGTCACTGTTTGTTTCTATGTGCAGCTGGGTAGCTTTCTCCAAATGCTTTGTATGGTCTTTTTGGTATTTCAGTAGTTGTTATCCTATATTTGGCCAAAGATCAACATGAATGGGGGGATGCAAAAGGCCAATATTAGAATCCTGCATATTCAGAAGAATCCCTGTGAAGTCTCTAAAACAGTGACGATTTAGTTGTTTGTTTGTTGGGGTTTTTTTTGTTTATGCCTTTCTTCCTGTAACCTCTTCTGGTGTAAAAGATATCTGGGTATGTTAGTCATACCAGGACTACAGGAAGCCTACAACAAACTCTTTAAATTGGGTGTTGGCACCTTATCTTCCAGGGGGAGTACACAGAAATGCTTCTTCAAATCTACTTTCAGCTTTTGAATGTTCTTGGTATCCATTTTTCAGTTGAGCAATCTCCCATTACAAGATACCAGAAGGATATGGGGAATCTCAGGGTGGGGGAGAAAAAAAAAAAAAAGGAATAGAACAAGTGGAATTGAAGACAATTATGATCTTGGGAGTAGGCATGATGGTCAAAGGTTGTGCCATGAAGGCATCACCTGTCAAAGAGAGATAGTTCATGCTCGCGATGCAGTGGAACAGCAGTTCGGAGGTCTGTGCCGGGAGCCTTTCTTTTGGCTCCCTCTGGCTTTTGAGAAGGGCCCAGACACCATGTCTGCCTTGGGATTTCCTTCAATTCTTTTGAGACTCTACCTCTGTCATGTCTTTCACGGAGGCAAAGCCTTGGTTCCTGGTTGGCTGGTGGTCTGCCTGTATCTTAAAACAGCCCCTTGCAGGGTTGTCACTGACAATGCCGAGCTTTCTGTCTTGCTGCTTAGCTACCTGGGAGCCCTTGGTGAGCTCAAGTGGGTAGATAGCTACAGGGTAATGCAGAGGGTTTCTGAATGTACTGTTGGCTCTTTGGTTTAACAGCATGAGAAAAGTGCTTAATTTACCCATCAGCAATCTTCCTTCATTCTTGCTCTAAGTTTCCTCCTGGGAATTGGGGGGTTTGTCTTGTTTTCAGAGAGGCCTGACTTTCACTTGTCTCCCATGACAGCTGCTGCCACCATTTTTCCATTTGAGAAGGTGTTTCCAGAGATAATCTCTTAAGCTTCCTGAGTATAACTCTGTGACATTCTTAGTTTGTACATGTTATTTTCTGCCATTTGTCTAGCTTTGGAAATTTCCATTTCCCAAATCCCTTTAGGAGAGATAGGAAAAAACTCACTTTGTGAGGGTGATGAGGCACAGGTGGTGTATTTGTGTTTCAGACCTCCATAACAAATATTTTCCATTTCTGACTTTACTAAAATCTCCTTTTAGGTAAGTATTGGAATTTGCTGGCCATGGATCTGTTTTAGCATCATAGAAAGGTTTCTCTCTTGTAGTGATCCTCCTAAATGTGTGTGAAAGATAACAAGAAGTCACAAAACTTAACACTGCTATAGTGTTAAGAAGCCGGTTCTCATACAGCAGGAAAGTTCTTTTTCTTAGTTAAATGCCACTTTGTAAAAATGGAATGAATCTATGTAAAAGTACTGGAACTGGTACTTCTCTCATTGGCTTGTTCTTCTAGGGAAGAAGGACTTTTACCTGTCTGTCTGACAGTCATTCCAAGTGATGGGGATGGATCAGTTGAGAAACAGATTTTGATGATAATAGGTTTCAATAAATTTCATGAGAATGGCTTCCCAGGTAGAAGAGAAATCTTAATGTGAGCTTGTGGACCTACTGAAGGTTTTTCAAATCCCTATAGGACACATTCATAGGAAGGTAAACCACATTGGTTCCACTGTTAGTAGAGCTGCTTGCTCTATCCTGTGTTGGGCTTTTAAATCAAGTTATGGTTGTCTTTGCTAAACTTTTGTTGTGTTGCTAGCTTTACTCTGTATGTTCCAGTTGCCAAAATACTAGAAACCACAAAGGGCACCAGTGTAATAAACAAGAACAAATAAGGACAGTCTGAAATGCTGTTACTTGCAGATAGTTGACTTAACATCTGAAATAAAAATTGTTTCTGTTTTTAGTATTTATTTTAGTTACAGCTTTCTTACACCCCTATGAACTTCTTTTCTCCCACTGGAATATCAGTAAATACAAGAGGACTAATGCTCACTTGCAACTATTTAAGAATTGCAAGCAATAAAAGGAAGCAAAAATTAATACTTTATATTTGAGAATGAGTTTTATGTAAAAAGTAATGCTTTTAAATTATGAAAATTAGACCTGTTTTCAATTTTGTATGCATGTTTCTCATGAAAAATCCTGAAATTGTCATCTTGTTGAAAAAAGTTCAAGTTTCTCATCTTTCATCTTTTCCCATTTCTGATTCCCATTTAAGATAATTAAATAATCATCAAGATGCTTACTATAACTGTAGTTATTTATAAATGACAAGGATTGGGCATTGAAAGCTATGATTATAAAATCAATATAGCCTGCTAGATATCCTTCAAACTCGTCCTGATGAAGTGTTAAGTGCCAGCAGTATGATATTACATTCAGTTTAAATTCGAGTCCTCTATTTAAAAGTTACTGGATTTCTGTGGTCCAGCCTTCTCTTTGAAACCCTGAAGATGACCTATTTGAAATCTGTGTGTGCGTGAATCCTTATTACAGAATTGCTCTGATTTTCTGTAGAGACTCGTCACTTCTGTCAAACTCTTTATATTCCCTTGTTCCGCTGCTTTAAGACAGGTTTCCCTGTGGTAAAACGGTTTCCTTTATTACTTGTTTGTTTGTATTAGTAGTGGTTTCCTTCTTAAGGTTAATTATTGTTTCAAAGAAATTGCAATTTCCTGTTCTGGTGTAGCTTGTTTTCTTTAGATTTGTTCCACACTGTCATGATGTCTGTAAAATATTGTTTGGGAATTCTTTGTGTTTTGACAATGCAATTCTCCATGGGATGATTCTTAATCTTACTTACTTTAGTCTCTCTCTTTTCTTTGAATTTTAGGTAAGGATGACTTTCGCAGTGATTTTTTTTTTTGATTTTGAAGAATTTCTCCTTTGGTAAAGTATTGATTTCTTTTTCTATCTTCCTTAAAAAAATTGTGGTATTTTTCTCTCTATGTAAGGGAGGAGGGGGAATCCTTGGCCAAGGCTAGTGCTGTGCCCTTTGAAATACTCCAGCATGGTTGCTGGAAGAGAATTTGAAAATTTCAAGTAGACGTTTGGGTTTTTTCTTAATAATTTTCTATATGCAAGGTGATAGTACAAATGCACAAGCAAGTTATTAACTGTCACCTGCAGTAGTTTGAAGAAGTTTGAAATAGGTTTTCCTTTAATGAAGCAGAGTGTGCTGCTTCAGATTTCTGTGGAATATCTGCATGCTCAAAGGCCTGGCCAAGCATATATCAAAGCTTATGTAGTTATAAGTTCTTTATTTGTCTATACCCAAGAAGAATTTAAAACTTGATAGCAAAAAGTAGGTAAGTTAAACACACATTGTAAATTAAATGATGATTCAACAACATGATTAAAGCAAGTTGCAAGACCAGGATTCCAGAGTTGTTTGGGTTTTTTTATAAAACCAAGGTCTGATATGTCTTTACTGCCTAATAATGATGTGGGAGCTGTACTGTACTGTGTTTTCCCCTCCACAGCCATTACTAACTGTAGATTTGGAAGCTTCCTGTTAAAAGGCTGCAATCCCAAGGAAAAAGATCTTTCATTTAGCAGGGCTTGAGACAACTTCTGATTATAAGAGAATTGGTATATTGTGGAGAGTAATGCAACTATAAATATGACTTCCTGTGCATTAGACATGTTTGCCAGTTGCTGGAAGCTTGAAAAAGGAGATCTTGTCTGGTTACAATTCACAATCAACCTATGGAAAGGAGTTGAGAACAGCAGTCCGTTTCTTTTATCAGGGACACTCTTGGTTCATAGTATTGCAGTTCTGCTTTTTTGTTCTTTTTCCTCTATGTATACAGTTTTAATTAACCAGTGAGAGGCCCGGGTATGAGGTAATGCTGGAAATCAACAATTTGAATCCTGTGATTCTTAACAGAGAATTAATGGAAACAGAGGTATTGCTATCTCCTTGGTTGAAGTAGCGTGTCATTTGGACAGTATCTAAAGGCAGGCTCTGGGCTGCTGTGTGCATAATATTCCTTTGGGTTTTGTCTGGTTTTAGAAGACCAAAACTAAACCAAAAAATAGTGTAATTCATACTGGGAAATAATCCCGATCTTTAAAATTGTCTGGCATCTGTACTGTCACAACTTAGTCAGAAGGACCTTTGTCAGACCTCTGTAGCCATCCAGTCTGATCCTTTGTGTAATGTAAGGCAAAAATCTCTTGCTTATTATTCAAACAGATTTTACGTGGGTTTCAGCTTCTAATAAAGTCAATGCAAGTTGTGTGAATTTTAATTTTCTCAAGGCTTAAATATGCTTCTTCCTTGCCATTCCATCTGAAAGGCAATTAGGGATGTTCTCAAATGAACTCTGGAGTTCAAGATGCTTTATTCTATGAGACAAAGCTTGTAGTTGCCCAGAAGTGGGTGCATGGTGTTCGTCCTCATCTTGACCACTCCTCACACAACTGGTTCCCGGGTGGCAATGAGGAAGAGGTGGGAGGCAGCGTGACAAGGAGGGGAGGATAGAAAGACAGTGACACTGGTGGCATAAGGAGTAAGGGAAAGGTATGAAAGAGCTGGCATCAGTGAGTCTCTGCTTCAGAGGGGTAAGAAAACACTGACCTAGGATTTAAAGGGTAGGATTCCTCCAGTTGTTTTCTACATATTGGCCTTCACCATGTTCTTATTTTTAGGGTAACCGGACTTTGCAGAGACTCAAGCTCTTAGGTCATGGTTCTCAGTTGATGGGAGAAACCTGAGAGGAGGAAAGTGGGGAAGCACACGTGTTCCATCTCCTGCACACATTCTCACTCTTGCTCATGCACTCTCTCTCACTCACTGTTGTCCTTTCCTGACAATCTCTTTTGTTGGTTAAAGACTTATCCCATTTGAGAGTTTGAGGCTGAGCAAAGCTTTAATTGCCAGTCAAAAGCATTGCATTAGTTTCCCTCTGTCAGCTACCCTCCTCCATAGGCCCTTCCTGCTTCTGTCCAAACTGCCATGCAGTGTTATGTACTCCACAAAGGACCAGAAACCTGGACATTGTGGCACCTGCTCTGAGCCACAACAGAAGTAGACAGGGAATGTTGCATCAGCGTGCAGTGCATGTACATGTACTGCACATGCAGCACAAGCCTGGGCCATATGATGACCTTGCTACAGTGCAATTTTTCTTTTTTCTTCTTTTTTTTTTGTGGGTCCCCCCCCCCGAATAGACAGTAGCTTGAGGGCAGGGAGGAAAGAAGAATCTGCTGTGCAAAAAATGTAGATTTCACTTACTCGAGATCAGTTTTTGCCTTAGTTTTATAAAGTCACTTTGTGTCGTTCAGTTAAGAAAGTAGTTTATAGTCTTGCATCTTAACTACAGGTAGAAACACTACTTACTTTCATCTGAATTCTGTACTGTGACTTAAAAGAGCCACGTTCCTACAAACAAACAATTTATCTCTTCTGAAGGTTTTAATTTTCACCAGTCTTATAATCTGAGGAAAAAAAAAATGAAGTATGGAGTCCAGTTTATTTATTTTGAAGTATAAATTTAGCTACAAATATTCTAGGTTGCGGTTTTTTTGTTTCGCCTGTCTTTGAGTTTCGTATCCTTTCCTGAGCTTTCTTCTATAATTTTTTTTTTTAAAAGAAAAAGAGTTAAATATAGATGAAGATTACATCACTTGGTCTGTAGTACTTATATTTTCTACAAGGATACCAGTTTACTGCCAAAATATGACTCAAAAGATCAATAGCAAACAATCTGTACAAGTTTACACAAGAGAACTGAAGTATTTCATTCCGTAAGCATTGTGTTTTAAAAGCACACATTGCAAAAATAGATACTTCTTTGGGAAGGCTGCTTTCTTAATTTTCACTGTTGCTTTCAGAAGTAGGTCCAAATAGTTACAGGGTTTTTTTTTCCTGAGAAGTCTGTTGCCGCACACTGAGAATGTAAGGGAATTGGAATGGCTATGGCTCCAAATGATTGCACTTAACAAAGGACCGTCATAATATTTCTGTCCACAAAGACAGTCTTAAATAACAAAAAATAAAGAATTCTTAATTTGCAAGTTTGATGCATTTTTACTGTAACAAAGAATTCAAGTGGAGGTCTGAAAAATGCATTCCTGTTTTAAGGATATGCTGATCATGGTGGCTGTGGTTGAGGGAGGTGCGTTTGCATTGTCTTTATAAACATTGTTATGCAGCGCATATAATATTTAATGCGGTTTGATTCCTTTAAAACCCTCTGGATTATTTTATCTAAATTCTGTGTATTAAGAAGTGAATGATACTTTCTCCTTGTCTGTGCTTTTTTATCACTTTATAGAAGAAAATTATTTGGACAACATAATACTGCACTAATAGACATATCTCTCATTTTTGTGTAGTCCTGTTTTGTTGAGTGTCAAACATTTTGCTCCTCAGTCGTTGCCTTTACAGTTATTCTAATCCTCTGTATGTTGCTGCATTTGGCAAGTCAAATGTCAGACGGGAAAAGGAAGGAGAACTGCCCACTATCCCCTTTTTTTTAATCTGAGATTAAAAAATTACATACAAATATCTCAAGCTCTAGGAGGAAAAATGTGCAGTTTAGGAATTAATCTTGTCCCTTTTGTTCAGCTCATGCTTTTTATTAAGCTCTTTGGCTCTTGATTTAACATTATCTACCCAGTAACTGATAGTCAAAGTCTCCACAGCATTTCCAACAATTCCAGAGGCGTCCTGACCGTCTACGGATCGTAATGTTTGATAGCACTGGGGGTTTTTAGGCTGTAAGTGTTTTAAGCATGTCATAGTTTTTAGATTTGAGAAAAAGCACACAGTTTAGACAAACAACTGAGAAGATAAAAGTAGAAGTTGGAAAATTAAAAATTGGGGTAGGTAGGTTAGAAGGGCAACTCAGGTACTCAGGGCTTTCAGCTCTGGGTTTATTGCTGAGCGGTCCTTAAATTTGGCACTCATCTGTTGAGATTGTGAGAACAACCTTCGTTATTCGTAGCAGTTTACCCACCACAAAGTTTTGTTCTCCTTTTACAGAGGACTTGTCAAAATGCTATGACAACTAGGCTGGTTTTAGACAAACAGACCCTGGCTCTAAAAAGACAGTAAGTCTGCAAGTCAAACGTGGAGGGCAGCCATTGGCACTGGAAGAAGTAAGAAACCACAGATTGTTTTCTCGTTGGATGAAGAGCTTAAAGCAACGTAAAGTTAATTGAAGAATTCCTTGAAAGTGAAGTCAGCCTAAAGTAAAAGCTTAGGGGTCTATAATTTACTAAATGTGAAAGCTTTGTAAGCAGTTGTGAACCTAAAAGTTTAAAAAGAACGTATTTTGGTAAACAGATCTGGCTTGTGTTATGGACTGTCCTGTTTTAATTATTTGTCCAAATAATGTAGATTTGCAGTAGGATCTCTAATTAGGCACAGTTTGATTTATTGAGCTGGCCCCATATAAACCATGATGTCATGCTGTACTGCTCAAAATTACAGCTCTGCTCTTGCAGTTTAAAGACGATTATTTTTAACTTCGGAATGTTTCAGTTTTGTGCATCTTGGCTTTTGGCTTTGTGAACTTAAGATGTTCTCTGCTCCCCTCCTCCTTCCTCCCCCAGATCAAAGCAATTTGTTGTAATGTAACCAGAACAAAAACCATTGAAATGGACTTCTGAACACTCTTGGCTTTAAATGTTGATGGTAAATAAGAAGAAAGGCAAGAATATTCATGCTTGCTGTCAGGGGGGTTGAGAAATAGGTACAGTAGGTATTGAACTATGTTTTGCCAGGTGTCCAGATGTTGATGCCATTCCAGAGCAGGAATGCTTCATTTATGTCTCTAAAAGGTCTTAGTTTTCTTTTGATGCTGTAATTGAAGACAAAGAAAAAAGGGAAAAAGAAAAGGGGGGGGCGGAGGGTGAGGGGGGAAGAGAGGCAGGATCTGCACTGCCTGTTACTGCAGGTAATAATTATTTACTAGGAACGGGAACTCTCACGCACATGAGTTTTTACTCATGTGTGTTGCATTTTCTGCTCGTTTCCTATTTGAATAGGAAAATTTGCCTTTACTTAAACCCAGGTCTGTTCCAAATGCAAAGGGAAGGCTTTTCACAGGAGGGTTTGTGCATTTCTGTAGAGAGAAGGTCTCACTTCTGCAGAAGTGAGCAGCATCCCTTCCTGCCAGCATCCCTGATCTGGACTTGCGGGCAAAGGGACAATACACAGCAGGGTGGGGAGGAAGGGAGGACTCAAAGTTGGGTCAGAGAATAGTCTCTCCTGCCAACCTCTTCTAGCATGTTAAGAAAAGACCAGGCATTTCAGGGCAGGGGGAGTCTTTCTGTGGAGGTGTCAAGACTGCTTTAGGTTGGGACGGAGCCTGAGAGCAAACTGGGAAGGGAAGAAGAATAAAGGCACGGAGGTCTTGCACTTATACTGGAGATGCTTAATTACCAGTAGGTGTCAAAAGGTGGGAGCTGGGAGGCAGCAGTTGTGGCAGAGAAAAGCAAACTTCATTTCTAATAAAGCAATAAGGAAAATTTTCTGAGTGGGAGGGGAAGGTGAAAATGTCTTCCTGTGGATTGTAGAGGGAAGACAAGGCGAGCTGCCCTTGGTAATGACTGCAGTGTTTCAGACTCATGTAGGTTGAGAACAATGCACATTGAGTCATTGCAAAGCTATACTTCTCATGAGGAGCCTTGATTACATACCAGCTGACTCAGTTTCTATGCTATAAATTGCATATATAGACTAGATTACAGCTCAAAAGACTCATAAAAAGCCATAGAATTTCTTAGGGTTTTTTTGTAAGTGTATTCCCAAATGAGTATCACATTTTTAATATAATCAGTTGTTGACTAACATATTGGTTTTAGATGTGTAACTGCTTGTAGTCGTCCTATAACTAGTTTCAGTTTAGCTAATGAAGGTTGGAGAATATGCTTCTTGGGGGGGAAAGGGGAAAGGAGTTCGTACTCTGTCTCTGCTTTGGTGCCAGTGAACGTAAACGGATGGAAAGTATGTGCGCGTTTGCTAACAAATGGTATGTATAGTGGAAAGATTTGATGTGTGAGTTCAGTTTAAAAAAATACATATTAATTTGCTTCTTTTGACCTGGCAAGGTTGCCAACTGAAAACAAATTTAACCATTTAGATAAGATGAAAGCCTTAATCCTTTGAGTATTCGGGTCTCTGGTTTGCACTCATTAACAGGGGGCCTGTAATGTCTTGATTGTAACATAATATCAACAGAAATTTAATAAAGTTTAACATTCAGTGAGTTTCAATCTCTTGTTGATTGTAACCCTCTGAGAAGCTTTTCACAGTGACTGAACAGTGGCTCTGAGAACAGCCAGCTTTTGGTGACGAGCAGACCACCTGTCTTGTTTTGATGAAATTTAAGTGGCAGATTTCAGATAGTTCCACAATGAGACGCTCATGTTTTGTCTTGCATTAACAGCAAATATATGTCTCTTTTTTGTATCAATCACAATATCTGAATATAATCTCTTTCCAGGATGGTAATTAGCAGATAGTTGAAATGGATCTTGCCATGAGATTTGAGTGACAATCATCCACTGTGTGTGTGTCTGGGCACATGCATCCACATGCATTGGTTTTGTCCTTACTTTCTCTAATGGATCTGGCAATATACTTTGTACTGAAACAGAAACAGTCAGACCTTGACGAACTTATGACTGACAGCAGTTTAATTCTTTTCTGTGTAATAAATGACTGATGTAGGTTTAATTATTTAATTTTTTGGCAGATCTTTTCCTGACACTTGCTGAAACTGGTCTTGGAACTTAGAGGAACAGCTTGCCTCTGAGATGCATAACAGCTTCTCCATCACCGTCTTGTCGTTAATACTGGACATTCACTCACAAGCTGTCTCACAACTCTGAAGTTATAGGTCTAAAATTATTCAGTGAGGCTCTTTAGCATGCAGTGTATGATGAGGTGATCCTAATGGCCAGACAAGATAAGAGCGTGATGATGACTGTAATGAGAAACTAAACGGGGAGCTGGGACAGGAACGTGCCTGCTGCAATACCTCTGGAATTGCCAGGAGATCCCCAGATGGAAAGTAATGGCACTTTACAGTTACAGTACTTCCAGTAGCTTCCTTTTCCTTTCGCTCTACAATGTAAAGCTGTTTAGTGTCACATTAAAAAACAGTCTCTGCAGTAACATGTGCCTGACATTATTTCTTGATACTGGTGCCAAAAGACAACTGGGATCACAGTGTACAAAAGTACTTGAACAGAGAGATGGAGGTGAGCAAATCTGGTGCACAGGGAGTCAGTCTCATGAGCGTGAAGTCACGTGAATTACATGAAGGCATAGGAGGAACGCATCTGGCAGCCACGTAATTTGAACAAGTCCCTTGGCATTGCTTAACGGTATGGTGGTCACATACAAGAATTTACCACGTATCTCTTGTGATATTCCTCTACACCCTCATTCCCACTTTCTCAGCTGCAATTGTTCTCTGGCCTGTTTGGTTGAGCAGACTCAACCAAAAAAGCTGAAGGAGCTCATCTGTGCTAACCTGTCTTGGGTGGAAATGATTAGGGAGTCATCATGCAAGCAGATCAGCTAGCCCGGGGAGTGTTGACTTGCCTTGCGGCAGTGGGTGGGAAAGAGGAGACGTATCCTCTGAGGAGAGGTGACTCCTGGCAGTGGGTGTGTGCTCACAACCAGGGATAGAGTCTGCTCTGCATCTGCAGGTTGAGGAGGCAGGTACACATAGCTTATCATCTGACTGTGGTATCTTAGTTTGCTAACTTGAGCGTGGTTAGCAGAGAAGCCATGATGCCACAGGTCAGAGTGCAGGCTCTGTGAAAGCTTAAAGCTTCACAGTGGCTGCACTCTTAAAGGCAGACTACTGCACTTGTTAGCAGAGATTAAAAATAGCACAGCTTTGTTTTTGATGTTTTGCAAGACCAATTCTGACTGGCATAGTGGAAGGTATGGTTTTCTTCAAATGCAGCTACAGTTTTGCCTGAGTAAACCTTTGGCTCATTATTGGTTACATCTGGAATTCAGGAGGCAATGCTAAGATGATTCACATTCATTAATTAAACCTCTAGCACCATCCTGGGAGGCAAGTTTAGAGAGAAGGAAATGGAGATGAGTAGCCTAAAGGTGCAGAAGGAATCTGCTTCAGAGCTGAAATTAAACTTTGGCTCCAGGCATCGGGCCTCTGAAAGTTCCTAAACTACTCAAGTTTCATGTCAACACTGTCCAATTACAGCACTGTAATTTAGAGTAATTTATAAATCTGTATCTGTAGTGGATAAGATTTGCATAAACCACATCCATTAACAATAAAAGAACATCTATTAAATAATTAAGTAATAAAAAGATCACACCATCAGTAACATGATTAAGATGTCTAAGAAAGGCTGTCACTTCCTTCTCTCAGGCTTCTCCTGAGCGCTGAGGAGCAGATGTATTGTGTTAGACCAGTGTCCATCTAGCTCTGTATCTCATCTCCAGCCGTAGCAGTTAGCCACAGAAAGATTACAGGAGCGAGGCAAGCGTACAGTTACGTACTTTTTTCTTTTGCCACATCTTGCTGTTTTCGGCAATTCTGCTCAAATTCTCTTCTGAAATCTATTTTCAGCTTTGAATTTTGGAAATTATGCATCATTGTGGCAACATATCCATAGTAATCTGTCTTTTCTTGTGAACGCTATGACTAAGCACACCCAAGCCTCCCTCATACACATTTTATAATCACCATCTGCTAGTGGTATGTTGTGTTATATACTTGAATTTGAGAAGTTTCTTTTACAGCAGGACAAGTTAATTTGTCCACCATAGCCTAGAAAACTCCAGAAATGTGGTGAGTCCCATTGCTATGTTTGTTGTTTTATCCGTTTTATAGAAGAATTAGTGGTTATGGAAACTACCGAAAGGCCCTTTTCTGTAGAGACCTGAAGGGAGATAAGGAAGGCCCTTATAAAATGTGGAAGAAGTCACTGTGCTTCATGTTTTCTTCCCAGAGCTCTGTAGCTGCCTCCTTACCATGGGTAGGCCTACCATTTCTGTTAGCATCGTGACATGCTTGCAGTGAATGGCTTTTGCATTAATCAGAGGCCTTCTGATCTGCTTAGTGATCTTTGAGAAAAGCCTTTTATGGTTTTGTTTGAAGTTCTTCTGTAAGCATTGTTCTTTAAGAAGAACAACATCACAAAATGGCTTTATTAAAAATGGCAAAAGTGGGTAATTAATTGAAAAAATTATTGCTGTAAGATTTTAAAAGGAAAATTTGGGATTTTTTTAGTAGTTATACTTTATTATGTATGGCTGTTTTTAAATGTTGATGGAACAAGGGAAATCAGAGAAAGAAATTTCCCCTGGTTTTCATTGCAGGGCACACGGGTCAAACACCCAGCATGTTGTTCTCGGAAGAAACAGTTTCATTTTTCCTAATGTGGACATGCAGTACTAAAGCTTGCTGTTTTATGACTGAGCGGTACGAAAATGCTGTTTATTGTCAGTCTTTTCACATCTGAATCATGTTATTTCATCCAGATTTTCTTTGAAACCACTGCCAGACGTGCAGTATGGATGAATGCTTGGAGAGACCAATGGGTGTTAGGCACTCTGATGCTTTTAATTGTTTAGACTAATCATGAATTTGACATGTGGAGGGAAAATGCTTATTTCCGTTCTCTGTCTGTTTAGATTTACACATTGAATGAAGGGTATAGATGGTTGGGTTTTTTTTGGTTTATTTGTTTTTTGGGTTTTTTTTAAGAAAAAGATAATTATGGGAAATATAGTAGGCTTTTGCTTTGCTTATGCTACGCATTTGGAAACAATGTGTGTTGAGCTGGTTTTATGCAGCACCTTTGTAATCAATGAGTGTATTTCTTCCTTTGTTTTGTGTGATTCTTTCACACAGAGGCAGGTGAGGAGCATAAACAAGGATAATGAAATGTCTATACCCTTCTCTTACACTTCCTAATCACATTTTCTTAGTTTTTATTGGCTTGTTTGCTTGGTTTAAAGCATGAGAATCAAATGGAGAAGTGACCCTGTAAAAATATAAATAATCTCAGGGGGTTCCTTTAGTAGACACTCGAAAACCTGAGTACCCCTACTTTATGTAGACGTTAAAGACAAAGTTGTGACTTGTATCTTTGCCTCTTATTTCCTGCGCAGTGACTAATCATGTTGTATTTTTTTTCCACCATATGCTTGTCTTAGCTGGTGTTGTTCATAGCCATAATTAATTGCTGGCAGTAACACTGGCCAGTGTATGCTATAAAACAGGATTTGCTTTTATCAATAAATTGTCATACACTTACAGCTTGAGCCTCCATCTGTGTTAAAGTTCTCGTTGTTCCTACTGCTGAGTCTTTGCACTTGGAACTGATATGCTGCAGAAGAAGCTAATGCAAACTCTGCCTCAGCCTTCTCCATGGTAAGCAGTCGTTTGGATGGAACAAGCATTTTTCTAGGAAAGAGTGGCATTTGGTTTCTTTGCACTTTCATCCAAATTTTACCAGCCAGCCTGAGCAGGAGGAGACAAAAAATATTTGCTGGGTTCCTTTCAGATGGTGAGACCCTCCCTTCCTGCAAATAAACACCAACATATCTTGATTTCTCACGTGTAAATCAAAGGCAAGGGCTTCTCATTCCATTTGTCAAATCAAGGGTTTGTGTGTGCTTTGTTGCATCCTGACCTGACACAGGTTGTTTTTTCCCTTCTGCGTCTCACCCTTTTATGAAAAGTGCTTCTTTTCCTTTCATCCCTTACTTTACAAAGGTGACTGAAGAAGGGCTTTGGTACCTGCAAGTTGAACTTTTAGCTATAGCAATTAAATCCAGTAGTAGATACTGTCTCTTTCCAAGAACCTTGTTGTGCCTGCAGTTTGTGAAGTATTTCAACAGCTTTCATATAATCCTGTATGTATGAACTTCTGATTTATTTTTCTCATTTCTAGACCCAGTCTTTATCAACTATAAGTAATGAAAAATCAAAGAGCTGTACCTAAGAAACAGGAGTTTCAGTTCTGTTTGGAACATATGTGCCTAGTCATGATTGTAAAGATTCTTTTTTTTGTGGTGTTTTTCCTTTTTTTAAACTCATGGCTAGAACATAGCATATGCTGTAATACTTTCCATTTGCAAAGCCCTCTGATGATTGCAAGCTGCTCTGTAAACATTTTTTGGTCTGACAGTCATTTTTCAGAGTTTGGAGCCTTCTCCATTTTTGGTGGGAATGTGGCTAAGTGATTTGCTCAGGGTCACCCAGTGTATCAGCTGGAGCATAGTGGTGACATGGATCTGTACATTTCTTGCTTTTTTGATGTCTTGATTGTGTTTTTCTCTGCATTACATAGAATAGTGTAGTGCAACATACCTAGAAAATAACTAGAAAAATTGTTTGGGCTGAAAGTAAAAAAGGCTGGAGAATAACTTGAGAGAGTTGGGAATAATTAATTATTACTTCCTTATGCATTTTACAAATAACAATCATTGAGAATAATAGATGAACTGGACTATGCTAATGGTCTTACAAAGATACTTCCTTTTGGGCTTTTTTAGATCATACACAGATACCATATATTGCTTATATGTAAACTGCAGCTTAGGATAATTTCTAAAATTCCAGAATAGAAAACACTAGGAAAAAACATTTTGATGTGNAGTGTAATCAAATTCTGCTTACAAGAGTGGTGATAGGCAGAGGGGGTTTTCGGTAGGTAAACAACTGAAGATCATTTCAGTACTGGGTATATGAGGAATGCCTTGCGAAGGATTTTAGTCTCCCTAATAAAAAGGTGCATTTAATAATGATGGGTTTTCTTCCCTTTGCCTCTTTAACTCTAGTAATTTATGTGGAACGTTATTTCTGTTGCTATTTCAGTCCTTATGTTTTTGAGAAATATCTTCACTTTCAAGAATGCTTTTGGATAGATGATTGTATTTCATATGTTAAATAACTTGAGAATTTCAGGTTATTCAATCATGTAATTACAGTTTTTTTCAAATTACTTTTTGTGGGTAGTGTATCTCCTTAAAAAGGAGTTCTTCTAGGATGTTGAGAATGTTTTACAAAGGTGGCTTAAATGAAACATTAGTTCAGAAGCAATGTCTTGCATGAGAGGAAAGAACAGTTTTCAGACAGCAATTGTTAAGAAAATTAGAGGGTTTTGTTGTGGTGTTTTGTTGTTGTTTTTTTTTTTAAACTGTAGACATTTGAAGCTGATTTCTCAAAACAGTTAAAACTTGCATTTGGAATGTGCACGATGGGCGTGATTCATTGAGTACTGAGCATAGACTGTCGCCTCTTGTTAATACTCTGTGCAAGTTGAAAGCTGTTTACATTTGAGGTTGAGATACAGTTTGACAACTCACCCCTTCCCTATTTATTTTTTCTTCTTGATACTACTTGTAGTACCTTAGTAGAAACATGTTGTTCTTCCCTGTGTTGCCCAAACCCTTCTCCTTGTCAGTGTCAGGCCATCCTCTGGGCCACCTACTCTTCTCCTCTTCGGGCCAGGTTCCACTCAGGATCCCGGGCTGTGTGTTCCCCTTTTCTCCCAGGGCGAGAGGTATCCCTTCCTCTCCCACCAGCCAATGAATGTCTATTGTTAGTGGCTTTGCTGTAGAGGGAGGTTAATGAGGATGAAAATAAAGTCAACATAGATTTATTTTACAGACAGTAGAGTGCTTTCTGACATGTTTCTGCTGTTGATTTCTGATAGTTTCAGCTGTCATGTTTTCATGGACTGTTACCCAAGTTAGATCAGGTACACTTACACATAACATAATCATAGCACTGGGAAGAGGAACACATTTCTCCCTCTCCTCTACCCTGTGCCCAAACCCTTCTCATTTTCAGTGTCAGGAACCTCTGGCCCAGCTACTCTTCTCCTTCTCTACCTAACTACAGACCTCAGATATTTTAGGGATTGTGTTGATAGTTCCCCTAGACATGCAACATTATTTATGAGGTGGATGGAAGTATTTAAAATGTCGCCTCACACAATCAATTGAAAAATACTACTAATGTGTGAAAATGAGGCTGTTCTGATATTTGCTGAATTTTCCCCCGACTGAGAGGAGACTGGGGAGAATATTTATTTCCTCTTCCATTGGCATAACCTGTTACCGAGTTTAGCACGTTACATTTATTGAGCTTTTCAGCTTCTAATAAGAGATGCGGCACGTGACAGGCTTACAAATAATATATTAAGGTTTCTCCCAGAAGTAATGTATGGTTCCAGTTAATAACACTAGTATTCAGTGAGGAGGAGAGCAGACATGATAGTGGTTAGGGAGGCAGCTGAGGTAACATCTAGGAACAGCTGGGGGAGGTTTCCCTAGCAGCTCAAATAACTACACAGATGCTAAATATTTTTTCCCTATATTCTCCCCAACTTTGCTTATGACGTTTGTATGTTTGTCACTAGAATGGACACCCCGCTCCCCCAGTATATGAATTACATTTGAATCAGTGAAAGTTTGCCTATGAAACTGAAGAGAATGATTTTGAGAATTTGGAAATGCTTTACTTAAAATTGCATCAATCAGTGTAATAAGAAAGCTTTTGTCCATTCTTTCCTGTGTCCCCTAATGGCGCTACGTAAGGGAGACTGTACTACCTTGTATTAAAATCCTCTGCATTTCACCCTGGGTCACAGGCGTTATTTTACTAATCTAGAGCCATCTCTGAGCCATTCATGTATATAGAAACAGTTTCAGCTTGGTTGTTACCTGTTCTCAGAGAGTTTGAGCTGTTTGGGGTGTTTTTTATTCGTAGACCTTCTCTACATGGAAATTTGAAGATTTTTTCTTTTTTTTTTTTGCACAAAAGGGTGGGGGTTTCCAGCTGTTAGTTTGATTGCTGGGACTGGAAAGGTAAAAAACAAATTAATTGACTGTCTTCCTTCTCCTCCTTCCACCAAAATGCTTTTTTTGGGGGAACTCAACTTCATTAAAGTTATAACAAGAGCTGGGAATGTGATTACACATTGATACACATTGATTATTTTTTTATTTTTTTTTCCCCCGGTAATATCTTATCACAAGTATTTTTGGAAGCCTTATCAGTCAGTCATCACACCTGTGCAAATCACATTAACTCATTCCATCATAGCAACAGACTGAGGACAGACATTCCTATGAGATTCAGAGCAGCTGTAAGGATGTCTGGGGTGCCAGCAGCACAGTCACACATCCCAGCCTATGTGGTCAGAGCTCCTTTACTGTTCGGTGCACAGTTTCCATTCAGAGTGCTACGTTGATGGCTACTTTGATGGGGAAAAGCAGTGACTCTTTTCGAAGTTTCAAACTTGCTGCATTCTTCACAGTTTAAATTGGCCATTTAAGTTGGTCAGTGTCTAATGAAGCCTGTGAAGAGACTGGTGTGGGCTGCCTTGTGGTTAGAGGACCAGTGGAGCTCATTTCCAAATACTCTCTCTCCTTTGGTTGGCCTGAGTGAAAGCTGGTTGGTGGTGCAAGCTAAACATGGGTGGGATGGAGTGGGATGCCCTCTGGCATGACCGTGAAGAATTACCAGAGACCATAACGATGTTCTCATTTGAGAAATCCCCTGTAGAGTTTTTCCAAGAATGCATACTTTGAATCTCATGTTGTCGTGTCCCTTGGCTGTCCCACTTAACATTTGGAAGATAAGCATTAATGTCAATTCATTTTAAATAGGCTTAGCCTTGGTGAGTCATGAATGTGCCACTTCTTAGATTTAGCTTACCATGATGATTGTAATTGACTGACTGTAATTACTGGTTAGAGGCTCCAGCAGGTGCTAGGAGCATCCATCTTTTTCTGAGCACTGCAAGGTTTTCCTGCCAGTTGAATGCAGACTGAGCGGATTGAGGAGTTTTTCTTCTATTAAGTGACATTTTAGATAAATCACAGTAGTTCGCAAGTGTGTTCAGTTTTGATTCTTGCTATAACGATCCATCTAATTTTTCTTGTGGGACTAAGGCAGTGCAAAATTCCAAGCTCTTCATCACGTTTTGAATTTAGCATATCTGAGAAACTTGGGCTACCGTGTACTTTCCACATTGTCTCCAAACGGAGGAAGGATAGGGAGCTGAAAAGTCCTTCATCATGCTGGTTACAATCTGAAAAGTTATGCTACCCTATGCAATAATTCTGCCTCATGGATGAATTATTTGGTGCTTTTGGTTTCTTTCTACTCTCTTCTGGTTTACATATTTCTACTTTTTGTTTTCTGACTACTAATTGCAGTATATTTTCAAAACCGTGATATGGGGAGTTGCTAATTAAAAGGAAAAAAATGAACTTTGATATACGCCAAGTTTCACTTGCCAGCAGCTTTGGCCACATGACCAATTTTGGGAGGGGAAAGAAGGAAGCAACCCCCTCCCCCCATGCAGTCTTAATGATGATAAATGAGTTGCTGTATTATTAGGAACGTAACCTAATGGCCCTACAGCTAAATATTTACTTGAGAATTTATTTAGTACAGCTTTCTTTCTTTTTAAGCTATAGATTTCTTCATTGCGTCCTCTATTCAACTGTTTGGTCTTCCTAAACTCATGATCAGGGTATCTGTGATGTTAAAGAAACCAGAGTGTGAGGTCAAAATTTCCATTACATAGCCAGAGAGGAATTTCAAGGAACAATGCCAAAATCACTTAAAAAAAATAAATTTACAGGAAAGATGACTCATCAATCAACAATTGCAGTTCTAGAAAACAGAATTAATTGTATATGTTCTGGGTACAGAGAGAGACAAAATGCACCCGGCCTGACAGGCAGGGGTAAATCAGGGTGATTGCTTGTTTGTTTGTTTCCAGAGATTTTTACCTTGACCTCTGCTTCTTTTTTCACCCTAAAAGGAGGACCCTAAGTAGCACACAGCTTCATGTTGCAGCAATCATTGCCTTCTCAGAGCTACAACTATTTAGCAAAAACAAAAAGATTTTCTGGCTTGTTGTGGCTTGCGCTAATTAGCCAAGCAACTGAAGGACAAGGGGAACAGTCTCTTCCTGTGCTTAACTTCTCTTCTAACTGTAAGAAATTTAACATGAGGGCACCTGAGAGACCAAAATACAGCATTTTATACTAGATAGAGGTGACAGACCTTTGCTTCAGCATGCAGTAACATGAGTGTGAAAAAGACGTGATAAAGGGCAGTTTCCTTCCTTCTAAAATACTGAATAAACAGCACACAGGAGTGAAGACCCTTCTGAAAGGGAAGTGTGGTGAGCTACAGCAGCGTCTCAGAGCGAGCGGGGCAGGCCTTTTCGTCTTGACAGGGGTAGGGAAGGAAATGGTGTAACCACTTACTGTACGTCTCATAGACGGTATACTGGATAGTTTGCGTGTCTGGATGTCTCTCCCTGGCACTAGACATAATGGTTCTGTAAAGCTTTCTTGCTCATGAGACACTGCCCCAGAATAGCGTACCAACTAAAGGTGACTTCTGACTGTAATGCTCTTTGGCCTTAGAATTAATTTAGTCAATACTGTAATTATTTGTAAGTAGAAAGCACACTCCAGTCTATATGTTGTTTTTATGGATTTCCCTTTGCTGCCCATTCTTTCCTGGAATAATAGCGTGGCAACAGTGGGACACGAGCAACCTCGCGGTACAGGCTTTTTGAAAGGGGGTGGGGACTGCAAACAAACCCTGTCTGCCATATGTGTTTTACTGCATTTAAACTTGATGCTTCTCCATATTAGAATTCTGAAGATGTTACAGGATATTTTGAGCTCACTTCACTTACTGAAGCAGATGATGTTTATGAGTGTGTGTAGGCTGCCCGTTCCATCTAGAGCCCAAACCCGGCAGAGGCATGGGGACATCCTCTCTGTCAGTGTCAATGGGGAGAGCACTACAGATAAAGGGTTGCACTTCTCAAACCCAGTAATTTTGAAAATACTTGTGGGATACAGCTGAGACTTCTGGGTAGAGGAACTGTCATTGAACTGTTCCCTGATTCCCACCACTGCTGTCAGAAGCATTTACGGCACGACACTGTGGGGCGCAGTGAGGGCAAGCCTGTGCCTTATGCTGATCCTGGAGCCCCTTCTGCAGGGCAGAGTTCAGTGCATGTCAGCAAACAGCTCATTTTAGGTTAATGTGAATGGGGGCAACAGTGATGTGGTTGAAGTGTCCTTTGGAGGGTTAAATGGGAGTGCTGAAGGAAGCAATGCATTCCTTCATCCAATTCCCTTTTGCTGAGGTTTTGTCCCTTCACAGCTTTGATTTCTGTTTTTTTTTGTTGTTTTTTTTATCTGAGTACTAGTGCAGAGAATTGGGTCATGGATGACAGATTTGAATGATGGCCACAATACTTGCAGCTTTCAGAACACAATACAAGGCCCATCTCTTGACTTAGCCTTGCCCTCAAGGGTGATAAGGAAACAAAACCAAAACAGTTTCTCCCACTCTTCCTCAAGAAGCATTCCCTTTTATCCTTAGAGGTTGGAGAGCCTAGCAACTATCTGTCTGTTTTATTTTCCTTAAGATGCTGTGATACCATGGTGATGAGTTATTAATAAAACTCCAGGCAGATGGAGAGAGCTTTTAACTGAGTAACTTCTTGGAGGTTTTTTTTTTTTTTCCTTCCATGCATCTGAGAATAACCATATATGAACAAATGTCATGATTTGGTCTGTGGGGCAAAGTAGCTGAGCATTTAGCACAAAAATACAACTTAATCTGCAAATAAATCAGAGCAGACTTTTTGCTTAAATGTCAAAATACCACTATGTTTATGGAAAAGCAAATAATTGTAAAGCATTGCATTCATTATTTTAAATATATGAACATGATGAATTAGATATGAGATTTTTTCTGATTTGTTGCTTTTCTGAACATATTATGAACTATTATAAGTGCAGTAACAGAGTTTCCCATACAGCAGAGTGCTCTGCTTCAATGGCACTGACTCAAAATTCTGTAAGTCTTTATACTAATGTGCAGTAATCTCTATAACAGTGACACTAATCTCCTCTTCTAATATGGAACTCGAATTAAAAAAATCTGTGAAATGTAGCTTTAAAGCAGCTTTTGGGAATTATTAATTTGTAAACCCTCCACTGGTCATCCATACCAACTGGAATGTCTTTATAACAACAGAGCAAAGGAGTAATCACATTTAGGAAAAGCAGTGAAGCCTTTGGAGGTTTTGCTCCTTTTTTTTTTTTTTAGTTTGTTAAAGTGTGAATGGCATTAATTGCATAACACAAGCCGCAAGAAGTTGGTTACAAATGGTGTAAAATTGTTATGTTGTCCTACACAAATTATGCATACTGACTCTCTTGTCCTATTTTAGTGTACTGCGGTCAGTTTACAGTGTGCTTAAGCTACTGTTAAAGGTTTGGGGTGATAATGTCTTACATGGCAACATTACAAGCTTCCTGAACTTCTCATTTATCGGCTGCTCAGTTGCTAATGGAAAAAAAGCAGACATCTCCGCAAATGTTGAAAGCTGGACAGAAAACGTCTTTTTAATATTTCATTTATTAATTTCAGATGATTGTAGTTATTGAAAGAATAGGCCCTTAAAATTCTCCCAATGCCTTGACTTCCAAAAAAGTTTGTTTCCCATTCTGTGGCCTTGAGGAGGAATTGAACCGTGGTCATGAAAACCCCCGAGTAAACAGGTAAGACAAACCATGACGTGCATTTGTGATGACTGTAACACCCAGTGACGTGGATAATGCTGCATCCCCTTATGCTTTACACTCATTGTGAGAAGAGTTGTCTGTGGCTAATATTTTCTTTGAATAAGGCACAACCCTGGTTGGAAGTCTGTAGCTAATGTGTTGGGGGGGTTCCAGGTACTTACCTAATTAGCATGGGGACAACAACTGGGCTTCTCAATCCCATTGAAATTTCATGAGATTAAATTTGTAACTCATGTAGGAAATTCTGAAAACGTTGTCCGTAATACATCACCTTATTTCTCTCCTTTCCTCTTTACTCTCCAGTATGATAATAAACGTCCTTTAAATGGAATCCATTTTCTCTATAATCTGAAAATTGCCTTAAAAATACTATAGAAAGATCAAAGCACACTGAAGAAATGAGAACAAAATTTACATGACCTCTTAACTGAGGTATTTGTAAAATATAGGTGAAGTGTCGAGAACTGCTGTGACATTTTATTCCATATGGGGATGTGAGTGATTTTGTAAAGCATTCCAGCAGAGTGAAACAACCAACAATCTTTCGTCTGTGTGCGTGAGGTACTTTTTTTTTTTTTTCCTGCCAAGAATGCTTCTTCCAGTGGAATTTTTTTTTTTTTGTCATTTTGGGGTGGTGGTTGGGCTTGTTTTTTCTTTTTTTTCTTTTCTTTTTTTTAGCAAACAAACAAAGAAGCAAACCAAGACGTTCCATCTGGAAAATGCACTATTATTCTCCAAAGTAGCCTTTTTAGTAGAAAGAGGTAGGAAAAGTGACATCCTTGATGAAGCAATGGTCGGGGAAGCTGGAGGAACAAGTATATTGCATGAAAATGTTTTGCTTTCTTTTGGAACAATGATGCTTTTGTGCTTTTGATGTTTCACCAACTCACAGGATAAAATGTTTCTGACTTAATAAACCATCTCCCTTTGAAGAAACTATAAGAAAACTTTTGTCTAGGTTTAACCTCAGCTGCGGCCTTGCTGCTTTTGGATATGGCTGCACTGTGGTAAAGAAATGGGAATGAGCTATTAAAACATGGAATTTTCTGTCTCTGTTTCAGGTTGGAGTTCTTGTAGGTGTTGGGCTGGGCTCTGTCTCCCTTGCATGGACTCCTGCGGAGTTGTGTTGTGTGGTGACTCCTTTGTCCCCGTTTTATTGTGGCGAACCACACTGACATATTATTTTATCATAGGAAAAGGGAAAACATCTCTCTCAGCAGCCAACTAAGTTTTTAGGAACTAAGTGTACTTCTGTTTTTTAGGAATATACAAGAGGGCTCTATTGGTACTGATTGTTGTTTTTATTTGTGCAGTGCCTAGGGACTTCACTTCTGAGCCTCGATGCTAAACAAGGTGCTTTGTGCAAACAGCAGAAAGACGACTTCTTCTTTAGGGAGCCTGATTCCACAGTGCGGTGCAAAGATGTGCAGAAATACCTCACCCAGTTTTGAGTGAGCTTACCAAGGCGCTGGAAACATAAGTGTGCTGGTGTATGCTTGTGTGTTGCATTTGTGTAGATGTGATACAAACTGATGCCCGATTCAGGGATTTACAGTGCTGTATTGGGCCAATACCCTCAGAGAGAGGACAATGGAGTGCAAGAGATGAGAGAAAGATGCATACATGCAGTGGAATTTAAAGGAACAGCAGGAGGTAAAACAAGCTTGGGTTATGGCAGTGGCGTTTCCATGGATTTAGATATAGGATTTTTCTTCCCTTGAAGTAATGCTTTTAGGAGGAGCCATAAACCTGGCAAACCAGGGAGTAAAGAATGATTTGAGGATGTCAGGCATCATACCCAAGAATCAAAGGACTGAGCTGAACAGCATGTGGCTGAGGAGTTCCCATTACATCTTAACAATGTGAATTTTGTGTACAGGTAGAGGTGGACACCCTCTGGAAAAACAGTTTGTGATAGGAGTTGGAGTATTTTTTCCTACAGCTCATTATTTCTCTAGTTTACGAGTTGCTTCACCGTATTTGGGATCCTGGACACTTATTGCCTGATAAGGAGAAGTTGTTACTATTTATAATTTGGGGTTTTATTACTTGGTCTGCTGTGATGTCCAAGTGCTTCTGTAAGAAGGAATATTATATGGAAGATAATATAAACTGTAAAACTAATGAGGGAATTGCAATACAGATGGCATTGTGTGACTGCTTTTCAGACCGTATTTTACACTGTTGATTTTAAAATTCTATTCAAGGAACCAGAAAACCATCAAGTGTGTGGTAGGAGGTGGCTTACTAAAGGTGTCCTCTAGAACAGGCTATAATGCTAATGAAGTTTCAGCGCTAGTGCAAATGCATAAATGAACTTTTCAGGTAATCAAGGAAGCAGTGCATTCATTAGTTTGATGGAACATTAGGCAGCTTTCTTAAAGATGAAGTTTGAACTGTACTAGACTGATGTTAATTGGATGTAGGATGAGGTAGGTATACTTTTGTCTCCTAGCCGTTTCCTGTATCACTTATTGAGAAGTTTGTAAAAGCTACATGATTCCTTCTCCTAGGGCTGTTGATTTCTTTTACAAAGAGCAGAAGCTGTACTACCTTCATCTCTTCCATTGTACTGGCAGCCAGTGAATTCCAGATTCAAACCTTTCTTTAATTTTTGGGAATATGACATAAACGGACATTGCACATAAAAGAGCAAGCCATTGCGTATGGCTCCTGGTACAAAGAGTATTACAGTAACAGAAATGCCCTAGTCATAAATTCATGTGAATGGTAACCATGTGTTTCTGAATGCCTCCTGTTTCTCATTCGAGTTAAATGTTACTCTATCAATACTTGCCAGATATCTTGCACTCTCATGTCTCCACAATATTTTTAAGCCTTTTGATGCCTTGCAGTTTTTGAAGTAGTCGTATTATTTTTAAGTTCCTTAAATTAGGTCATAACACTAATATTTCTATTTATCTAATCCATTTCCCTGTGTTCAGACTGCTTGGTGTACTGGAGCATGTAATAAAGTAGAGAGATTTAAATGGCTTACTTCACTATGAGAAGAAAATGTTAAGAAAATCACAAGTTTCCTTTAAAAACTGAAGCCTTTTCAACTGACTGCAATGTGATGGGAGTGGCTGTGAATGATTAAACTTCCTTGCAGGGGGTAGGATTTGTAGGATACAGAACTAGTGAGTCACTATTTCCAATTTTTGACCAAGAAAAAAGAAAGGAAAAAGAATTTCTATAGCTGGTGACTCCTGTGTGTCTTCAGTGAAGTAAGTGTTGTGGTCTTGTATCCGGTTTCTAGTTGCTTTTGTCCAACTTAAGTAGGAATCCTGAAGCCATCCAGTTGTCACTGCTCATGGAAGGAATACAGGGGTTATGCAGGTTTTTGTAAATCACACAGGTTGTCATCTCTTGTTAATCTCATTTCCTCTTGGCCAAAAACATGAGCACACCTCCCCTAGTGCTTGTGATTGTTGTCTTGTACATAGTGAGGATCCTGCTCAGGTAGCAAACAGTAGTTCCCTCATCACTTTTGCTTGAGGCTCTTTTCACACTGAGGGCAGACGATATTCACAGCTCAGAATCCAGGTACAAGCTTTTGATACACTGTTTTGTCCTGGCGTGACTCTCCATATTTAACATCACCCATGCCCTGCCTGTTTAGCTAAAAACTTTTGCTCCCTGATAGGTTCTTCTGACTTCTCTTTCAAGTGGGATTTACTCAAATCAATGGGTAGATGAGAGCCTAGAGCTCCTAAGTAAAGATCTTGTTAGGAGGCAGTGAACTGATGAAGCATTTTGTCTGGATCCTGCTTGTTTCAGAATAAGCAGTGCTTTCTCAAACAAAGCCGGACTGTACTCAACATCTATTAAAAGCAACCACTAGGCTTTTTTTTTTTTTTTTTTTTTTTNAAAAAAAGAGGTCTGCTGGAATCACATAATCTTCTGAAATGTCTCAAAACTATTCAAATGCTGGCAGCCAGCATAAAGCCTTTGCCTGATCCTAATCTCCAGAATGCAACAGGCATCATTGCCTGGCTATTTTCAGTTGATTCTGCGTACTGCACATCTAAAACTAGAATAAAACTATCACAGGTCTGCTTTGCTTTCCAACCCCAACTGCTGCAACGGCCCTGTCCTCCTATCTTTTTTTTTTTTTTGCCCCCTTCAGATATTTAGAACAAAATCAGGCACTTCAATCCTAGGGTTTTTTTAAGGTTACAGTGTTCTTCCTGCGGGAGAAGCCTGCCATTTTTGTTGGCAGGCATTTGACTCCTGTCTTTCCTGATCTTTTACTTAAATAAGCAGCTGCTTCAGTAACATATTTATTCATATTCATAATTCCCACATACTACCTGTCAAGTTTTCAGAACAAACCTGAATGTGTTCTGGAAGCTTTTGTGCAATTTAATCCCAGAGTTGATGATCTCCCTTGGGCTCTACAGCTCAGTATTGCTATGTGTCTCTGTCTCCCTTCAGTTGTTGTGGTCCTCTGTCCCAGTGTGGGTTTTTTTCCTGCTTTGCTTTTCTCCTCCTTATTCCAAGCTTTACTCTTATTTGTACTTTCATTGCTTGGTGATGAGTTGTCACTCGTAGCTATTGTTTGTCCTACGGTTCTTCTCACCCTCTAAGTTAGGAGTGAGTTGGCTTCCCTGACGCTGCTGGTGAACCATAGATTTCTCCCTCTCTTTCTCTCCAAAAGAAAAAAGAAAAAAAAAGGATTTAAATATGAAGTGAGGCCTCTACAACTTCCTTCTAGAGAACAAGCAAAGGTTACAATAGTTGAGCTGTCATTTATGCCAGAAGCAGAATACTCACTCCTTTAATTTTGTGTCATCTGGTGCGTAATAGGTGAAGGTACCTCTTTATTATGTGGGTAGAAAGAGAAGAGGAGGAAAGTCTATTGTAACTTTTTTATTTTTAAGGAAAAACAGGAAAAGGTGCATGAACACATAGGAGTAATACAAGAGCCCATGAGCAAACTTTCTAGCTTAGTGGAACTGGGCACAGAAGCACAGAAAGCATGAGGGAACGCACATTGACCCAAGAGATTTTGAGGCAAGCAGGAGAAATTTATGTGATGATATAATGCATACTAATAATGCATATGAGATATATATATATATGAGATAATATGAGGTACTTTAAAAAAATTGAAGTCTACTATGGAGTAGTAGAAAACAGAATAGCATATGGCTGGAAGCTCCCTTCTGTATGATCTTTTTTATCTCTCCCTGTCCTGCCCTTACACCATCAGTGTATGGCAAAAAGGGAGAGGGAGAAAGGAGGCAGCGTCTTTGGTGGTCAGGGTTCCGAAAAGCTGAGTTTGGAGCAATACATTGAGACAAAGTCAGTTGGCCTGTCCACATCATCTTTCTGCACTACCACTACCCTTGTATTTCTTTAAAAATTTTGTTGTTGTTGTTGAATTAAGGTGAAGATTTGGTCTCATCTCTTTTCTAGTTCCTCTGCCAGCTTTTAATATGAACCCACAGAACCAAAACATTCAGTCTACCTAGTTCAGATTAGACTTCTTGCATCACTTAAATAGGTTTTTATGGTTTTCTTTCTGTAACTGCATTTGAGTGCTTTTAAAAGTTTGTTGTTTTTTTTTTTATTGGACATGATGATATTTGAGGTGATATATTGGCTAATTGTTTAAAAGTGCATTTAGACTATTGTTAAAATGAACACTACTAGTGTTATGTAATGTTATAAACCACACACACAGTATAGTCTCTTCTCTAATTAAGAAACAATTAAAATTACAGAAAGTCTACTTCTTGACACCAAATTTGAATGACTTTATGCTTGAGTTGCATCATAGCAGCTCAGAAGCAAGCTATCAGGACATTTTCATCCCTTTTAAAATTACTATGAATGTCTGCATAGGAGTTGGAAACATATATTCTTTCAGTCTAATTGATTATGGAGTTAAACTGCAAGGACTGCTCCTAAATTCAGTTGCCACATTTCTAACATGACTGCAACGTGTAGTCCTCACAAGGTAGAAGAGCGGAGAAAATCACTGGCATTTTTTCAGCCCCCATAACAGAAAAGTCTTGAATGTCTGTCATATGTAATTGAATAAATCTCTAAAATATTTAGGCTTGGAGTCTGAATTCCTATGCAGATCAAGCTTTTACACTGGAAAATAAGACTCCCCAATATGCTTCATATTTGACCATGCATCACATCATCCACAGTATAAATTACCTGTTTTGTAGTTCAGTTCAGTTCAACAGCTTAATTATATGGTAAAACACAAGTAGCTACAGGCCCAAATAATTCTCTTCATGGACTGCTGATTTTTTTCCTTTTTAGATGATGGCAACTGCCTAGAGTGTTGAGACAATGAAAAGATGCAAGACTTCATGTACAAAAGTCACTGAAGAAGGACTGAGTGTACCCTCAGGCTGACTATTTCATTCCCTCCCTTTCTCCCTCGCAGAACACATGTATCTCAGACCATGGTCTGAGCATCTGTTGAATTATTGCTTAAATTCTGGTGTAGGGTTTTGCTGTTTTGTTAAGATGCATAGGTTGGATAGGAGTTGTATTACACTGTCCAGTTGGGGGTGAAATCGAGGTTACTGTTTGGCCTTCTGCGGGCTCTGTGACACTGCCCATTTGGGGTCGTGATTCATCCTTCTGTCAGTTTTGTCTTTCAGTAGCTCTGAGGATGTCTGTGTAATCGCTTAGGGCATGGGCACAGTGTTTATTAAGATGTTGTTCATGCACAAAAGCATGTGCAGAGCCACAGGCATCCTGACAGATCAGTTCTCCCTGGGCTTCCGTGGCACAAATTAAACAAATTACATCTGTATCATGTGGGGGTCTTTAGCTCTCCTGTCTACATCTAATACTCTTTTCTCTTAAAATCTTTCACTGGATTTGATCTCTTCTCGGTCATGAGGTAGGTAAATAGAGATTGGATTTACCTAAACTACAAGCACAGCAAAAATCAGTACTGGCTGACCACATTGTTTTAGTTTGTAGTGCAGATGGGATGCAAACTGCATTTTATACACAGGCATCACTTACCCAGATGCCAAGTTCCATATACTCAGTTCCTGTCCTTATTAAAGCACTCGGACATGGTAAGACATTAATCAGGGGCTTCATATAAATATGGGTATCTCATGCCCTTGTTGGAGTTGATATCCATCCTGAATTTGTCAAAGTAGTTACTGTTGTGTAAAGATTTGGTCTTGTACTCGAGCAGAAAGTGGTTGTTTTGAGATAAGCTCCAACTGCGTGGCTTCCCATGCCACCAAACTCATGATGTTAGGCATCACGTAGTTGCTTGGAGAAGGACTGAGTGGACAGAAGGAAGAAATTACTTTGGGACTGAAGTACATTGATCCAGAATTTGTTATGGTACTAATTTGACTTTAAAATACAATCCTGTTTTAATGGTGGATGTAATTTTTACCCTAGAAAAAATAGAGGTTGCAGAAACTATGACAAGGATTTTAGGCTGCAGGCCTGAGGTCTAATTTGTTCCTGACGGACAGATGAGAAAATCAGTGACTGATTTTGTAGCTCAGGGTTGCTGTATCACTTGTTTTCAGCAACTCCAGAATCCTTTGCAGCCAAAACATTTTTGGTCCCTGTGTATGCAGAGTTCAGATATGTAAATCCCTGTTTTAAGCTTATCCTTGATGTTTGTTAGCAAACTTCATGGACTGAATTGAAGAGATGCAGTTTTCTGATTCTGTCCAACTGGGAGCTGTTTCTGCTTTCAAAAAAATTCTCATAGGGATGGAGGGGTCTCGTTCATCCCCCGCAGCATTAAGTTCCCCATACTCTTACACTATGTTTTTGCTACTGTGAGAGAGTCACTGCTGCCAGATGAGGATTACTAGCCAGGTTGATAGGTTATGAGCTAATAAATTGCACTGTGTTCTTGTAGTCACAGCTGGGCTGCTCCCATACCCAGCCTTCACAGAGCTCTTGCTGTGTCTCTAGTTTAGACATGTCTTTGGACCCATGTTAGTTGCCTACGTGCAATGGGAGCTCTGCATTCTCCTCCCTTATGCTTGCAACATCTTCAGCTTTTTCCTCCTTTCCAACTTCTCTGATTACATTCATACAAGGACAGAATTCTGTCATTTTGTCCTAAATATTGGCTTCCAGATAAATAGCCTATGTTTCCTGTTCATTTCTTGCCTTAGACACTGATTTTGCCTATTTTAAGGGACTTTAAAGTTTGGCAAGGCTAATATTATAATGACAGTTATGTTCTTTCACCAAGTTCTTCCTCCTAGCTTGACTGGTTTTCTGTTCCAGGGGACAGCAATAGTGAATTTTCCTTTTTTGCTTTCGCTGCTCAGCTTGATGCTAGTCTGCCAGCATTTCTTTCTCTGATCTCTTATTGTCTGCCCAGCCTCAGTCTTGCTTCCTTTATTCTGACAGCTGCTCCAGACTCATCTTCTTTTATGTCCTTCTCTCATAGTTGGTTGTGTGTCATCTTCGTTGCTGCCTTTGATGTTTAGGATGACCTTACTGAGATCTCTCCTTGAAGGAACTTGCCTTTCTGGTGGCCCAGAGGCACTGAAGAGGCAAACCAGGGAGAGGAATCATCTGGAACCAATGAGTATAAGGGCCTGCTATGACCAAATAGTTGTTCTTCTAGGTCTTATCCCTTTTCCACCGTATGGAACAATGTGCAACTACTTACGTCTTCAGCCTATACCTTGCATACTGTGTATGCTTCTGTACTGTCAAAAGTGACCAGGTACCAAAATGGAATGAGGCTTGTAGATTAATGTTTCATTTGGCATAAGCAGCTGGTAGATTATTTCTTTTTCATTATGTGACAAACTTGTTTTTAAGGACAGACAGACTTGAGCTGCCTTTCTCTCCCTTTACAAGATGCAAATATTTTATTTCCCAAAATATGAGGTATTAAATTTTAAAATACTGTATTTTTAGACCAATTGTGGTGATTTCATCGTGGAATTATAGGGGTTCCAAAATTATATTTTGCCCAGTGAGGTTAGAATAAGCATCGCTTCATTGTGGTATTTTAAAGAAGTGATAGGCAGACTTCTACATGCAATTCAGCAGTTTGTAATGACATTGTATTGAATTTAGAGTATTTGGCTAGGAAATAGGTTTATGAATAAACTAATGGGGTAACTGTATAGCCAGTTGCTTTGAAGTAGTGCTCAGTCATTTAATTTCACATTAATTTTTAATAATAAATCAAACCTGTTTAGTGTATTAAAATTCCACTTGGTGTTGATTCTTAGACCTCTGCGGTCTTTCAGTGACAGAAAGGATTTTGAGACATTAAACTGTTTACTTTCTGAACTTTCATTTGTATTGCATTCTACTCCTTTTAATAATTAAACAATCATTTAATACAATTATAATATCTGAGGTTGGGATTGGAAGCAGTTCTTTTTCATCTGTTTCTCATCGTCAGCACAGCTGAAGTTTCTCAAAAGAAAAGAAATAAGATCTGAATAACCTAAACTATCCAAATTAGTGCACTTTTTCTTGGTGACAAATAGCCCCCTGGAAGGTATCGGTTAATTCTGTCTCAAATCTTTAAGAGGTAATTTTGACAGAGGTCAGTAAATGTAGAAAGTTAAACAGAGTAACCAGAGAAAGGTTCCTAATGAAATCTTGGCTTTAGTGGTGAAAACGTCTGACTAGTTTTAATAAAAGCTTGATTACACTGCATTCATGAGGATTTCTGCAAGTCTGCCCCGATGACATATAAACTTTAAATTAGGCGTAGTCAATAAAAGGCCACCTAATATGGTTCCATATTTTTAGAGGTTTCCCTGTAATTACCCCCACTAGTTAGTCTGTTTTCTAACTATTTTAGAATCTGCAAGTGCTGAGAGAAACCATCCTGCGAAAGATGGTGCTTGTACAGCATGTAATGATGTGAAGTGACCTGGCAGAGACCTCCCCTCCCGCCTCCTTATTTAGTGACCTTCCACCAGTGATGAGACTGCAGCCTTGCTCCCAGCAGCTGGTTTCTAAATTTGGTCTGACAAATGGTATCGTAAAGGTGGCAGGTGAGGTTGGGAGATCTGATCAGAACATACCAATTTAACAGCCACCAAAAGGTACAAAAGAGTATAAGGAAAAACAATCAAGTGCTGTCTCTTTATCATTGTATCAGCTTTCTTTGCGCGGTCCCTTGTGAAAGCCTCTACTGATGGCTTTCAGCTATGTATCATTATAATACCTACAATAAGCATTACATAATAGGAAAAATATGCCACATTGAGCAATGAAACTGGTGTTAGCCAGTGCTGTGGCCCATATCAAAATGCTCTCGCTAGCATTCCCTGTAACAGCACTTCCTCAGATGTAATGGACTACGGCATATCATCAACTTAAAGTTCATACATCTGCCTTAATGTTTTTTGCATATCCCTCTTACAAGTAATGGCTGTGACTACTTGAGGGAAAAAAGAATCCATTTTTTTTCATCTTTAAATGGTGGTTCAGGCATTCTTCAAGCATAGCCTCTGTCATTGCTGTGTTCGCATGGCTGGATAGGCAAATCTTTTGTGTGTTTGTGTCTCTCAGGCAGTAATTAAAAGAAAAAGGAAAACACAGTAATGATAAAACCACAAGAATTAACTAGAACAACTGGGTAGGCAGTTAGTAGCACTTAATTGGTTTTTGTTGTTGGGTCTCTTTATACCAGTTCAATAGATTGCAAGTTGTCTCCTATTAATGGTGCTGTTTTATAAGAAGGAATTTGCAGAATAAATGCACCTGAGGCACTTTCACTAGGAGGGCAAGTGCTTACTTCAGAAAGACTTCAGATGTTAGGAGCTTTGAAACAGGTCTTCTCCCTTACTATAGAGTGTTAAATCATTGAAGTTACTTTCTGCATGGGATTGAAAGTTTTCTACAGGTTACAGATTTTCACTTGTCATTTTGAAGAGTTTTGAAGAATATCATTCCAGATACAGGTAGGCGGGATATATGTAGGCTTAGAGGCTTTTAGTCATACATCTTCAGTTTAAAAAGTACATTAAAAAAACCCTAATATATTCCTAAAAGGTTAAGTTATTAAAGGCACATGCCGTTAAATATGAATGCCAGCTTTGGCCAAATGTGAGACAGTACTAACATAATGGATGGTTAGTTTTTCACATTAATGGCATAGTGAATTCTAGCACACAGGCCTCGTAAAGGGGAAACTGACTGGTGACAATGGAATGGACAGATGGACTTTTAAATGTTTGCAGTGAGGGCTGGAGAGGAGTAGAATTGAGACTGATAACTTAAAAGCAGTAAGTAACCACTAACTAACCATTTTTGGTCATGATTGTTTTATGTAAGTCTTAGATAATTATCTAAGAGAGTAAATTGGCTCCATAAAATCAGTTATGAAGTATAGTGAAAGGCATGGTATTGTAGCCACAATCAGGGTCCATCTGGCATTCAAGACATGAAGAAAAGTTTAAAGTTGTACCTGTAGCTGTACATGGCGTTTGCATACAGCGTGGGAATGATTTGCTTCAGCTGGCTGAGAAGCTGGGCATCTGCTGAGTGCTCTTGGGTCATCACCTTCTTCTGAGCACAAGCTGGCACCCATTATCCTGTCCAGGACTTGCTCTGCTCCTGCCAGGCAAAGCGGTGGGAAGGACGGGCCAGGGGCATGTGTGCATACACAGCAGTGACTGCTGTAAACATTTATGTCTGCTTCAGCCTGCACATTGGTAAGCAGGACATAACAGAGACCCAGCTACAATCTTGTTTACCCAGTCAACATGTTTTAAGATATAAATATTTTTATTCTTTTTTTGGATATTTGTCAACCGCATCATAGGTTCAGTGGGAAATTTATACTGTAATGTTTGGCAGCAGTCCTATGTTATGAGGATGGTGCCGTGAGAAACAGGATGCCCAGGTCCTAGCTTGTTTAAACAACCTCTCTAGGTTTTACTGCCATGCTCAGCACCATGGTATGCAAGTGCATACTGAGCTCTCCGAGCTGCAGAGGCAAGGGCTGGGTTGGCACTCAGCCTTATTTTTTTAAGGATGGAATTCAGAGGCCTTTTGCTCTGTACCTCAGAAGAGTTTTCCCTGATACAGCAGTTTTGCTTCTTGCCTGGGTCTGAGATGGAATTCCTCAACTGCCTTTAAAGTTGCTGGCAAAATGACCTTGAGAAAATTGCATCGGGTATCGTACTGGGGCATGACGCAGTATTAATGTGTTGACCTAAAACTTCAGATCCTAAGGTGGAGTAGGGTGGTGGCTGTGTAAGAAGCAATTTATCCAACTAGTGTTGTTAAGTGCCTTTGTTCAGGGTATGCTGAGGGACCAGACAAGATCTTCTGGGTGTTTGGCTAAGCACAGTTCAGATTTGAGCAGGCCTTGTCCCAAAGGGATTGTGGACAATGTCAATGCAGGGAAAAGTGTGGGGAATGCAAAAGTAAAATCAACTGTGCTACACTTGTGAAATCAGATGAGCGTTGTTTTAGTGGGGAAATAACATGTGAGGAGGAAGGGCTGTTTTAGTGAAGAGGAGGAAAACTAGAGAGAACAAAGGCACATCAGAAAAGGGCAGAGCATATGGTTAATGGCGCTAAGATTAGATACTGAAAGAGGGTGCAGAGGTTAGAGTAGGAAGAGAAATATAATGTTTAAATGAGGAATAAAATGTACTACATTTACAAATTTTGGAGAGTGCATCCTGAATGCTATACACCTGCACTCCTGCAACAGCTTTCTCTCAAATGTTGTGTTCGGAAGGAGGGATGCTAAACTGTCCAAAGGACAAGCAGAACCTGCTGAAAGTAGTTGTGCCCATTTGATGGAAGCTTGAGCTGCACGGGTCTGGAAGTAGCTTTCCTTTTCCTTCCCAATCTCAAATGCTTTGCAATCAGAATTCCTAACACTGCAATCGCACCATTGTAAGAAAGCTGCAGACAACACCTGTTGTTCCCGTGTTGACTGTAAGAGGGACGGGACCTTTCTGTAGACACCAGTTTCGCTGAGGCTAGGAGCCAGCTACTGTCTTACAGTCTGTCCCAGGTCTAGCCCCCTCACCTCTGGCTTCGGAGTCCAGCCCTTCACAGCTTTCTGACTCTTCTGGGTGTACTTGATCTTGCCACAGGATGAGTCCCAAACTCTCCAGGTCCCTGGGTGCCTCCAAACAAGACCTAGTCCAAGCCTGCATCCCTTACCATCTTATCCCACCTTGAGATAAGTCCTGAGAAGGGGCTCTAGACCTTTTTGTCTCTGCTGGATGAAGGATTCACCTCAGTGGGCAAAGAGTAAAAACTTGAGGGACAAAGAAGCAGCACTTGATGTGGACTTCTCCTGATTCAAAACCAGGTCACTGTTTTTCTGTGTGTTCCCGGCTCTGTTGCCTCCTATGTAGGATGCTTGCTGATCCTCCATTGTACATGGGCAGCTTTGAAGGTGTGCCCACAATATTTGCAAGGAGTATAGAAGGTACGTGGTAATAATCTGACAGCCAGCGATATTTACAATGGGGGGTGAAGCTCAGGAAGAGATTTAAGGCTTTTTCTACCCTTTTTGTCCTGGTCCCCCCTCCCATCCCATCTTGGAACCCAGGATTTAGGAAATGAACCAAATAGAGTGGTTTTGCTTCCATTTTTCATGAAAGTTGTGCTTCTTCTCTTAATATACTGGAGAGAGCATTTGCACAGCCTGTGTCCCACTCGCCCATAGCTATGTGTCACGTGGATAATACCACCATAACAGGCCATTTCAGCCTTCCAACAGCTGTCCTTGCCAGTTTGTTGCACAAAATGGTGTCTTTCACCCTCATCAGAGACTGTGCTACAGTAAATAGACCATACTTTGTTTTCATAACCTTTGTCTAGCTGTATTTCAAAACTTATGATTTATCTAGTAACTTCATCAGGAGTCTGGGATATTCTAGGCAGCACAATCACAGATACCACATCATGGAGTGAGTTAGGAGAAGGTGACTAATGGGAATGGAAAGATCTACCATGACAGTGGTTTCAACTCCCAGATTTCCAATATGAAACTTGTGAACTTACCCTGGAAGCTGCCGTCACCTGCTAGGTTCTGTCCTTCCATTTGGTGTGCTGGGATCCCTCTGCCTCGGGGCTCAGCACCCACCCCGCTATGTCCTGTCCCAGCTCTGCTCCTGGTTTTCCTCCCTCAGCCTTGTGCCTGCTTCAGCGCAGTTGCTTCTGCCCCACTGTGACAGACACTGCAGAGAGCTGCGGTGCAGGTCTGTAACAGGGGATAGCTGCCAAATCTTTCCAAAGGAGCAAAGCATGCGCATATAAAATATAAAAGTGGCCTTTCCAGTGGGTGCTATCACAGAATGCACTTTTAGTTTTGCCTTTATTAGCCCTCCCCATCCCCAATTAGCCCCATTATCTCAATGGATTTAATAATGTTTTCTTTCTGTTGTTTGTTGGGTTTTTTTTTCCTACTCTTTATATTCAAGACTCCTACATTCTGTGAATATTCAAAATAGGAATATACAGCCTGCAAAGCTAAATATGCACACAAGATAGCAGTGAGAGACTTGGGCTTTTGAGTTGGGGGTTGCGTGTTGGTTTTACAGTATCTAGGCTTCTGGTCTTGTAGACATTTGGAAGGGGATTCTTTCTTCCTCCGTGTGTATTCTCTCCAGCAAGTTGACAGCCTGATTTTGATTAGGGCTTTTAGATGCAGCAGTAATACAGCTAATAAGAAAATAATGAGTTGGTGTGTATTTGTATGCAGTACTATCACCTAATAAATTGTCTGAATGCCAAATATGTTAAGAGGTTAGCAACTCAGAGGTATTCTCCTAGAGGGGTAGTGGTGGAGCCTGGTGGTTTTCAAACTGAAGACTGAGGGGTTTAAAGCCAACTGTGCCAGCATCTGAAGTCTCTCTCTCTGTTGTGCCCTTTGTCATGAATTAGTTATGCTAAGGTGATACTTAGCAAAAGGCAGCTAGTAGTGAGACCAGAAAGGTCTCGAGAAGGTTAATGACAGGGTGAAGAGGAAGAAAGATGATTCTCCAGTTTGTACTGCCTGTTCCGCTTACTTTGTGCAGCGAATAGTCCCGTAGTCATCGTTAATTGTCACTAATTTACCATATTTGGATTCCCGAAACAAAATGCAATGTTTAGTTCAGCTTTGAATAGCAAGCAGTTCCTTATGGAGCTTAATTGTTTTGTTTACATGTAGCTAGTTACTTACCATGTGGTAAAAACAATAGGCTGACTGGCTTGCTTAATTCGTGATCGGAGTGAGATAAAACACGGAAAACAGTGAGGACTGTATTTCTTAAAGAGACCACATGTCACATGCAGCCTCCTTGACTGGTTGCAGTGTAGAAAACCTGCTGCATGGCATACCCTTTGTTGCAGCTGGGCGACTTTGCCGTATGTCCTCACTGTCTGATCTTCAGCTAAAAGCAAGTGATATTTCTTGGGCCTTTCTATTTCACCTGGACTGGGCACCTTTCTGAGAGTTGTATGACTCGTTGACCAGACCTGGCGAAGCGCACACAGTGCATACAAGACCATCATGTGAGGCTTTGGCCTCACTTTCCCCCACAGTTTAACCTGGATCGCACCCATTTTGCAACAGAAGGCAGATGCTTTTCTTCTCTTCTGTAAGGAGGCAGGGCAGCATGAGTCTTGAGCCACACCTGCCATGTGGGATGGAGACCAAAAAGGAGGTTGCTCCACTTAAGCCAGATCTCTGCCAGCCAGTAATGCCTGCTACTGAGAGGCACCTTTTAACAAGGGTGCTCCAACAGTAGCAGAGCACTGTTCTTGTTGTCACGCAGTCCTCCAACCACAGGCACTACCAAGTGATCCAGTGTGGCAGGAGTGCGTGACCCAACACGTGCTTTCCTGCCCAGAACTTGAGATGTTCGTTGGCAGGGCTGCCAGACTAATAAGAGACAAAAGAAATTTTTTGTTCAGGACTGGAACTCACACCCTGATGGAGTACCCTGCTTCTCGGGGGAGCATGCGGATGACACCAGGTCTCCCTGCTTAGCAGAGCTCTTCTGAGCTCTGAGTAGAGAGGACGCTCCAGAAATTTTTATCTGTTTGCTTCTTCATTTCGCTGTTGCCTTTTCCCCTCAAAACATTTGAATTGAAAGTCAGAAAGTTTGCTGAGAAAAACTTAGTTTGTTCCTCAAGTAGTTTCTGTTGCTAGAAGGGAATTCTCTGTTACACCTACTTGTACATAAGGACTAAGGTAGATGTTCTCCACTGATTTGCCTGAAGTTAAGTAGGCTGCAGCCTTATTAATAGCAGACACTGGCACACCAGCTGAGTGAGCCTTCCTGCCAACCCTGCAAACTGGAGAACAAGTTGCTCACGTCACTTATTTTGTGAATCTGCGTGCAACTGGGAGTGAGAGACCACTGAAAATATGTACAGAAAATATAAGTGCAGGAGAGCGCCTGTAAGCCTAAAGTCTTCTTTATCTTACTTTTCCATGATTGAATTGTCATTTGACTGGCACAGTTATGTGCTCAAATCTTAGGTGCATATACAGTTGTCACCTCCCCTTGAAGAGATGTGAATGGAGGCCGTTATCCTTAAGGGCAGTGTGTCTCCACAGCTGTTATTTTTCCCTATGTAGGCTCTCTATTGCTTGCAGAGATAATGCAAGGCAGAAATATTTCCTCTTTTTGTACATTTGTGGCACAGAGAAACCACGTCATGCAAATAACTCAACAAGACCACAACGAGAGTGGTATCCTAGAGAATACTAAAAGTTATCATTAACTTCCCAAGCCTTCAGACTATGAAATTAAACTTTAAAAGTCTACTGAAGATTTAAGCAGTAAGAGCCCCCTCCCTTCCACCACCCCCCAAATATAACGAGCTGCTTCTAGAGCTGGAGGCATTCTCAATAAATATTGACTATCACTTGTTTTGAGCTTACAAGCATTTACGAGTACATTATAAATTGAAAGGTTAGCATGTCTGCTCTTGCCTAGTCTTGCTCTTGCTTGTGTAACACAGAGCCAAGTAGTCATCACAAAAAAGAAAACCTTCAGAAATGTGTCTCTGAGGAGCAAAAATCCCCACAAGGATCAATTATATTCCTCACAAGAATTCAGTATCTGAGTCAGGGGTTCCCAGAGCCTGACCTGGAAAGCTACTAAGTATGACCCTCAGAGGGATTTTCAAATTGTGGCTGTTCTACACTGTCGTGCAGATTGATTATTTTTTTGTTTTGTTTTGTTTTGTTTTGTTATGCAGCCCCTAGCCTGATGTCCCACCCATTAAGTTGCCCTCCGTGGACAAAACTCTGGGAACCCCTGAGTTCATCATCCAAGAAAAAGCTTTATTTTGGAAGACAGAGTGAAAAAGATAATCTATTTTGTCAAGTATTACCACACCTCTGCAAACATACAGTCTCCTTGTCTGGATGATCTCACGCATGTATTTGTCAAAGTTCTTGCTTTGCTTTGAGACAGCAATTGCAGCAAAACAGTAATATATGCAATATATAAAAAGTTTTTGGGTGAGATCCAGTACAAGCATCTCATGGTGACATCATTCTTAATATTATTTAACAGCTACCTGGTGTCTGGTCCAGAGGAACTGGTCACAACTACATCTTCCTTTAGACACTTAAGTGAATGGAACATGTGAGCTTGGATGTTGTGTGAATATAGGGCAAGGAGGACATGGATCATAATTTGTCTCTAATTAAGAATTGTCAAGCACATTCCTCCTTCATTTTTTGGCAGTTGATACAGCCATAGCTGCTAAACAGGTACGAGCTCTTCAGCACTCCTTACCAAAGTTACCTTGTCTGGAAACTCTCGCCTTGCTTATTGGGAGGAGAGAGAAGGAAAATTGGAAATCTCTGGCTTAAGGAAAAGCATTTGGTACCATAGAAGTTAAGTGAAGATGAACTAACCTGCTGGAGCATCACAGGCTGGAAACCTGAATGTTCTGGCAGATGCCGTCATTTTGGAAACGGAGCAGGTGGCAGTCCCGCAAAGTTGTCATAGTCTTTCTCATGTAGTAGGAAGTGGCATTGCTGCCCTGGGTACAAACATCCTGAGAGAGAAGTGAATGAGGTAGTGAGTCATTCCACAGAAGTAAAGGCTTGGACACAGTTGATACTGTGAGTCTTGGAGTGTAAAGCAGCACCTTGGAAAGAGTATAAGTGTTTCCAGTGAAAGAGGTAATACCTACCTATGATTAAGTCCTAAAAAACAAACAAACAAAAAACCACACCAAGCCCAGCAGTCTTACACAGTCATTGTTTTTCAGCTTTCAAAACTCTTGTTCTGGAGAGCTTTTGCTAATGGGTGGTCCAACACCCAGCCTGATTAAATGACTGATCAGCCTTCCATTGCCGTGGAAACAGAGAATGCCTACTGTGAAAATGATCTGACCCTGGAGGATCCAGGATGGAAGTTCACATGTAAAACAGATTTTCTCCCCTTTTTTTTGTTGCTCAGAGCAATAATACGAGAGTCCACAGTAAGGTCCGCATTTCCAGCCATGTGCATAGTCTAACAAGTACATTGAGATGGCAGACGGCACTTTATAGTAAATGCTGCATTGGAGCTAGGACTGCTTGCTGAAACTAGGGAAAAAACCTACCTTCACACTCCATAACACAGAGCATGCACCCATGCAATTTGAGTTCCTTATTTACTCCCGCCACTTTATTGTGGGCCATGCTAACTATCTATGTTACATGCCTATTCTTGTTTGCATCCCTGGGAGAAAATGTGATTGTGCAGAGGATATATTGACAACAGGGTTTTTTTTCCCAAATTCCTCTGCCTTTGTTCTGTTCTCCATGCAGCCCGCCTAAACCGTCTCTTTATGTACTGTTGAGTCTTACAACTTCTTCAAGAGATTTTTCTTTTTTACTGGGTACATCCATAAAAAAAACAAGGAGTTCTACCTTGTAGTCCTGGGGCAGTTTTGTTCCCTCAAAACATCAGTCTGCATCCACCCATACAAGTAATCTTACTTTTGTCCCTAATCTGTTTTAGTATCTCCAGGCAACCAAGAGACTTTCATCTGTCTTGAACTCTTGAGAGTTACTCAACAGTTGCAGAAAGCTACTTTTTTTTTTCCTTCCTCCGGCAGTGAAGATAGCACGAAGTTAGGAGTGTGTAATGGGCCAGGCTTTTTATTTTTGCCAGGGGCTGTGATGTGGTGGTCTGAAGATGGAGACAGATGTTCCTGCTGCGTTTGGCATGGAGGCCTGTGAGTCCTTTGCTCTTTCAGGCCTTTTAGGGTTCTTATTGTCCCACAGGGACTTTTCCCCAGCTTTCCTGTCCCTCTACTTTGTGGCCAGGCAGATATTGTGGGATATACAGAGCCAATGTGAATAGTATCCATAAAGATAGAGGAAAGAAGTGGAGCTAACACATTACGTCAGATTTTCTTGCTCCTTTGTCAGGGACTGTTATGGATTTAACAGTTTGTGATAACTAAAAAGATACCTTTCTAATCCTGCTGGGTTTTTTTTCTGAATGTTTCAAGAGAGATGCCAGATTTACCACCTCTGGTTCGGGGATTGTAATCTCAAGATTTCTGATTACAGGAAGGTAGCATCCTCAAATTTATTCCATGGCTTAATGTCCTCTTACCCTGGAAATGAAGCTGTGCCGAATGAAGTATTTGCATCAGTGTTTTCCTTCCAAGATACGCAGCTTGGTTTTATAGATAAATGCTTGCCATTGGGGCAGACAATGTGCTAGGTTTAAGTTCACTTAGCAAAACTTTTTTATTGGAGTGGCTCGTGTAACTTGTTAACATGCAAGAAATTATTAAGCTTTCACTTCCTCCACTCCCATTTCCTGTTTGGATGTTGAAAGGAAGCCCTGATTGCTAATTTGTGATTAGCCAGCAACCCAGAGTGAACTTAATCCTGTGGGTTTGCGTGGCACTTGCCTATGCAGATACTGCCTCTCTCAAGAGCGGGCTGCTGAGTCTCACGTTTCATGGTGGGAGATGTAAACAATCTGCTCTTCTTTCTGAGAACAGAGGTAACACCTGGCCTGCNCTGTAAACAATCTGCTCTTCTTTCCGTGAATTCGTGGCCTGCCTTCTGAGAACAGAGGTAACACCTGGCCTGCCAGCGCACTGGAGACAACACTAAAATGTTGGATGCTGTGAGAGAGAGAAGGGAAGCGTGAGGGGTTTTTTCCAGTCTTGCTTGCCCAGGAGGTGGCACTGTGCAATAGTGGGATTTTTACCTGCAGCGTTTTTGGTGTGACCAGATCGTGATTGTTTGGGATGCGACAGATGAGTGAGGTTCTTGAGTCAGTAAGAGCAGAGTGACATGTACTTCTTTTAGGATGCCTTGGCACTCTCTTGAGTGTAAAATGCATCATACTGTTTATGCTGTAGGCAGGTTGGGTTTAAATCTGCTTTGCGCCCCTGTGTTAGGGAACTGACCTTCATTCATACTCTAGTGCAGTCAGGACCAGAACTGAGTTTGTGGGTGAAGTTAATCTGGCCATGAATGAAGTGGTGATGCCTTTGGAGCACCCTTACTTTTGTGCAAGTCCTGTGTGTCCCCCTTGATAATTCCCAGACCTACTGACAAAGGAGCCAAAACAAACAGGTGTGTGTATATATACATGTAGTGTGTGCTAAAAAATTAGGTTTTGTGGAGCCTCTGTAGGATCCCTCTTTCTGTCCTGCATGCAGTGTGCTATGCTCCTCTTACAGTACCGATTGATTTGGTTTAGTGCTTGTATATAAAACACACAGTACTTTTTTAAGGAATCTCTGACCCCACCTGCAAATGCCTGACCTGACTTGTGCTGCCAAGTGCAGGCCAATGCAGCTAAGAGAAATCCAGAAAATCTTCCTGGTCTTCCTTTTTTTGATGTTGGTAAGTTGAGACCATTTCAATCTCTCCCTCCAGTAATAGCCTGAAAATTGGGAGCACATACAGATCTGCAGGGAATTCTGGTCTTGGAATGGATATATTACTTTACAAAATCTTAGGCAAGCTGATTAACTTTCTCATTTTAATTCTCAAAAAGGTGAAAAGGGGTAATACTTCCTTGACACAGAGGTGTTACAAATATGATCATAATATATGTTAAAGCTAGAAATATTATGTGAATGCTAAATACTTTTGTTATTATTAATCAAATCTTAAGTGGCCTATACATATATAACAAAGGCTTCTTAGCAAACACATGCCCTTTGAAATAGCCTGACCCTTTCCACTTTTTCAGAACATTAATAGTTTCCTGGCTCAGTGTTTTAGGAAATGTCGTCATAGTCTGGAGGAACCAATAAAAACATAAGTCACCTATTTTGTCTGATCATTTTATGCCAGGATATTTGAGGCTGGAAGCTGTGGAGGGGAAGGAGGGGACTGCTCAATTTGTGTGGGTGGAAGATGTAAAAGCTTTAATACTGTTTTAGTATAACTTTGCATATTAAGACTCTAGAGCTGTGTGAGAAATAGTATTTTTTAAGTTCACAGGCAGGGGCTCTAGATAGTTTTAGCAACTAGTTAACTAGTTTTCCCCTTTCCTAAGCCATTTATTGCTTCAGTGCCTGATGAAAGGGATGTTGTCTTTGGAGAAGAATATTTTGTTAGTTTCATGCTTACATTGTCCTCTAATAGAGGCAAGAGAGCTCTTAAGAAAGGGCAGTGCCTTAAAACAAATGTTGGTAAACGATTATGGAAATATGATTGGTGAGACAATAGCTTATTGGGTATGGTAAGTGCAGACTGTTTTCCACTAGTAGAAAATGCAAGTACTTAAATTAAGGAACTACTGTATGAAATCTCAGTACAAAGCATCATTACATGACATTGTGAAGGGCAAACCATGAGTGTCTGTAACAGGCATCCAGTGACACTCTGTTATCCATTATAAATGCCAGCGTTTACGATGGGCCAAACCCCACCATCCTAACATGGTTTTGATTCTCTCCTTTCTGAGGCAAAGCTTCCAGCAAGCTTGTTAGTGAGTCCTGACCATGATCTTTTAGGTCTGTGGAGAGTGACCCTGTGGAGGGTGACCCTGTGGAAGGTGACAGAGCACTGGAACAGGCCTGCCCAGGGAGGTTGTGGAGTCCCCTTCTCTGGAGACTTTCAAGACCTGCCTGGATGCAGTCCTGAGTAATGTGCTCTAGGCAATCCTGCTTTGGCAGGGGAGTTGGACTAGATGATCTCTAGAGGTCCCTTCCAACTCTGAAAATTCTGTGATTCCATAATGCATGGTAGTTTTTCCCCTACTGTGCTGTCTCCTCCTGCAAGCTTCAAACAGCCCCTCAGAGATGAGATCTGTGTTGTTGCTAGCTTACACTTGATTGCGTGGAGCTGGAAAAGACTGCCAGACCCCATTTATCCTCCACCTCTTCCCAGAGCATCCTCCAGAGAGAACCAAAGTTTTTGCCCGTTTTCAGAAGGTCATGCACTGTATTTTCTCTTCTGTATTCCATCAGTGTTGGAGACCAGTCTAATGTTTGTCAGCAGTCTAGAGAAACTGAAGGATAACACTTACTTCATCCTGCACAGCTATCTTTTTGGAAATGAACTGCGGCACCAAAAGAGGCAACCACCACCACCACTGCAAGCTGCACTGTAATGTATTATGCAGACTCTTCACCTCCTCACCAGCCCCCCAAACTAGAAAAATTAAACACAGTTTCTTTTCAGCTTCTGCTGTAGCCTCAAATGGAGCTGCTGCTTTTACATTTTATGGATCCAACAAGGGTTACCACAATAGTTATACAGGAGGCCAACACCCCACAAATGAACCTTGATGTTAACTCTCGCCAGACATCTGTCCCTTGTGTTTTTTGGAGGCTTTTCTCTCCACCTCTCAATTTAATGTGCCAAATGCTGGTTTTTATTCTTTCTCCCACCCAAGCTGAGCGTGTACGCACCAGCCCCACAGCAGAGATGCTGTGCTATGCTGCTTTCCACTCGTGATCACCACTTGGAGATGTTGCATTTAGATTAGCAACAGTGGCTTTCCCTTTGTACTTGTCAGGATCTCTTATGCTTTTCTTCTTTGTGGGTACGGTTAGTCAGGCCAGGCCTAGATTTGTCACTGTACTGTGCCATTAGATACCCCTTTCAAATTCCCTCTTAAACTGGGGCTGGATCTGTGTGCGGAGGAGCCCCCTGGGTGTCAGGATCCCTGGGTGCACTGGGTGACACCAGGGTGCTTGCTCGGTCCCAGAGCACAATGTGCAGTCTCCAGAGCTTTTAAGTATCTTGAGAACAGCCAAGTTGAGGCATACTTCTTTTCCAAAGTAACACCATCAGAGTCCTGAAGAAACATGTGCATTGAGCAGCATGAGTAGGTGAAGCGGTGAGTACAACGGTGCTATTGTGGTTGCTCAGTCCCACAGCAAATTCAGAAAAAATTACCCGTGTCAGGTGCTCCTACCAACTACTCTGGGGCTTCTGAGTAGGCAAGTCTCCCCTTCTGACTGCTGTCTGCCATGCTCTGGTTTCATCTCAGTCAAGGAGGTGCAGGCCTCAGGGAAGGAGAAGTTTGGCTTTTTCTCTCATCCCTGCTTCTTAGATTGTCAGAGTTTGGGGAAGGAACAGCTCTTCGCAGTTACGTACTTAGTTCAGTCATTTGCAAATGGGAGCTTTCTGATTTTTATTGATGTGCAGTTAAACTGTCATGAGCTGTGCGTGTTCCTGTACTTTTAAAATAAATATCCCACTCTGTCATCTAGCAGAAGAAATGTGGCATCAACAGGAACCAGATTTAAAAACAACGCTATCGTTCTCAATCCTCAGCTTGCCTCCTGCTCCCCTTAGGGTTTTGATGATGGCTGGAATTTCTTCATTGACTGTAAGGGTTTTTTTTTAAAAAGAACAGTGAAACTCTCCCAAACTAGAAACTGTCCAATCCCACCCAAAGAGATTTAATGAAATTGAAGCTGTAGAGAAGATGAAGGGAAGCTATTCCTTACACTGTATTCATATTCTTGTGTTCTAAGATACGACTTGGCCGTTGCTGTCGTGTGAAAATGCATCTGATGTGTTCTGTTAGGCTAAATACCGTGCAGTCGCAGTGTTTACAGCAGATACAAGGGAAAGGCCTTGTCTTCAGACGTGTCCATGCAGGGCCTAGAACACTTTTGGCTCTACGTAAGAAATAATAATAATAGTAAGGCCAAAACCTCTCTGCCAGCTAGTGAAATGAAAATGCTGTACTTCACAGCTATGTCATTGGAGAATTATATTTCATTAGAGCTGATATTAAAAACCCTGATGTCAGTTGTGAAATGTGGCTGACTTCAAATTTGCAAAACACATAGGAAATTTTTTCGTAATGTGTTGTCACTTGAGAAGTCTGGCAGTCCTTTAGGTTCACTCATAAAACTTTAAGCTCTCAGAAGGGGAAAACCCCAAGGCTATTTCCCCCAGACTTTAAAAGCTTTGCTTCTACTAGCAAATGCCATTTTATAAAGTATGTGCAAGTAATGTTCTGGATGCTTCAACAGCAGCAGTTGTTAGGACTCTCAGATTGGAGAACTGGATCAAGTGGTCATGGGAAATAAGGTATTCCAGACACTTAAATGACAGCTTAGAAGTCATAGAGCAGGGTAGAGAATAGCATAGAGAATAGACAATATTAAGGGTTATTAAATGCAAAAAAAACCCACCACCCTGTTTTGCCTTTTTTTCCTTCCCATTTGGTGGCTTACAGGCTTGCGTTACTCAGAAGGAGTATGTGCACAGCAGTTGTGTTAAGTTGGTTGCAATGGGTCACTGAACTGCAGAACAATTTCCACATTAATCTTTTTTTCACAAAATCCTGAAGTGCTTATAAATCAGACTGTTGTCTGTCTTAGTCACAGTAAAGGCATGAGGGGTATATGCATGTGTCAGCTTTTCAAAGTTTCACACTTGTATGACTTTTTTAAAAGGAAAAAAAACCCCTAAGTAGCTCTTATTTTTGCTTGCTAGACAATATTTAAATGTCCAATGTGGTATGTGAGTAAGCTTACTTCTGTTAGTTGGATTTATAGTAGGAGATGGTAAATAATACTTCATTCTAGGCAGGTTTTTCTGGTTTGGGTTTTTGCTCAGATGTGGAGAACTTGTGAACAAACATACATTGTCATTTGCTAATAGAAAAATATGTTATGGTTAAGCAAGCAAATCCAAACTGTTTGTGGACCGAAGATGTACTAATGACTAGATGTGTGTCCTTTTCTGCTTGGGTAACCTTAGCTTCACACTGTGCTCGCCATTGAAACCTCCACTAGGCAACAGCCAGTGTCTGCTCTGTCCAGGCAGAAGCAACGTTGGTGCTGTACCACCAAATAAGACTTATAATGGCAGAGTTCACCTGTTTATTTTATTTTTTTTTTTCCACACCTGCTCTGATTATAATTTCCTTTTTCTGCATTGATTTCTCACTAGACTTTTAGGAGCTTAGTATCATCAGGATTTCTCTCTCTTGAAATTGGCCAGCAGTGATAAGGGCCAATGTCTGATAGACAGTTGTAAAACATGTCATGCAAGACTGTCTTTAGGAAGGAGTCTCAAGTCAACCTTGTAAAACCATTCTTATAGGTCTATCCAATTGTGCATAGCATTTTTTACAAAGTCACTGCAGTCAATGGCATTAGAGTGGTGAATCTGAGTAATGTGAAGGCTGTTCAGTGGACAGACAGGGCTGAAATGCAAGTTAATCCCTGACCGGGCAGGTTCAGCTGTTTCATTTTGAATTTGTCAGCTGATTTGTGTGAGCAGGACGTGGTCCCTTTGCTGAGGGAAAGGAGTGGGATGCTTGTGTAAGGGTTAGATCAGCCTGTGGGATCAGGATCTGGTTAAGGGACTTTGTATTTATCAGCAGGTTCCAAGGCAGGTGGAAATGTGATGGTTTGGATTAGAAGTCCCTCAAGTGTGCATCTGTTTGGCTTGTTAACTTCATTCACTCAGGGACTGTAAAATCAGGGACAACCCCACTTTTTTCTTTTTTTTTTTTTACCTTTTTCTTTTACTTTTT
>VUYV01000037.1:3054188-3102291 GCA_008711295.1 Anarhynchus alexandrinus
TTTTTTTTTTTTGTGGTAAAAATAGTAAAGGCATTGAAACACTGTCTGGAAACAGAAAACATTCCTAGATTTTATGGATATGTGGTCAGCCAGCTCTTGCTTGTTCCCTTATAAGCAATGTTCTTAATTGGACGAAGTTGCTACTATTTCAGGTCAGTGTGTGTGTTTTCTCTTACTGTTGCCATGGCACTGGTAGGACAGATATGTTCTGTAGTTGTGTTTGTCCTCTTTTAATATGTGATTTTTTTATTTTTTTTTATTTTCAGCACTGTATTTGCAGCATACTAGTGCTTGCAGTATTTTTCCATACCTCACCAAAGTTGCCCCTGTTGGAGTTACTGCACTTGATAATTTCTTATTTGTCACATAGCAGTCTGTTTTACATGCCCACCTTTGTGTCCATTAGAGTTGGTAGCTCCTAGAGCCTTTGTATTTTGGGTATTTTATAGCTTAGTGGATATTTAAGGTTAGAGACATTATGTCATGGTTGCAATCTTACATAAACATAAACCATAGAGCCTAATCTAGCAGGTTTTTACAGAACTCAATAAACTTGGCTGAGCTACAGCTTATCTTCTAATGAAGTGCCCAATACTAATATAAAGGCTTCAGGTGATGGAGAATCTAACAAAGATTAGCTATACAAGTTATAGCTAATAAGTTGTTACTGAGTTCTGTCACCGTTAAAAAATGTAGCTTTACTTAAAACAAAGTGGAGCAAAACAACAGCAGCAGCAACCACAGCCAAAATCAACCATATCTCTCTCTTTTTTCCTTTTTTTTTTTCCTTCGCTCCCTATAGTGAGATTGTCATCACGGTGATTGAAATCAAATATCTCAGTACTTTAGCTTTTACTTTTTGCTATGACAGGAATAACTTTGGGGAAGTCTGAAAGGTTTCTCAAGTAAATTTCACAATTTGGAGTATGTTGGCACATCTAGAAATGAGTCAAGTGTAGAGCAGCCCAAGACACGCTGACACCAGGTGCTGAGCCCTGGTTTTCTACTGCTATGGGTTCCCATTACTTTAATGACACCTATAGTTGGTTCATTGAGAATCAGACAGTTATACTGGCTGACATTAGTCTGCTTACCACAGAAGAAATTGTAGTGAGGTGTCTGGAAGCGTCTTAAGGCTTTGTTACTGTTATCCTATATGCAGAATTCAGGTGGAATTGAAGGAAGCAAGAATTTTATAGCAATTTTTTTAAAGTAGGATTGTTATGTTGCTGGTTTATGCTTAGCCCGACCAAGTGGAGCAAACGTGTTTTGCCTTTGCATCTCTTTGTTTTGCCATGTTGGGGTTTTTTTTTGGTTTTAAAGTAGCATCCCTAAGAGTTGCTGGTGGCTCTCATTGAAGTCACGGGGAACACTGGAAATATGGATCAGCTTTGGAGGAAACGGTGAAAAGGGAAGAAGTCCATGGTTACCAAAACAGACCTGGCTGATACTGAGTCAGCAGAGGGTTGTAGACATGTTCATCAAGTTTATTAGCAGTGGATGTAAGAAAAATGCAGAAGCATTATCTACAGCTGAAGAATGCTGGTTTTGAGAGTAACAAAACCTCAATTTCCCCTTTCAGTTACAGCAGTGACAGACCCAGGTTTGGATTGGGAGTGACACCAATCGACTGCCCTTTTACAAGGTCTCTAAAATTTAATCGGGGGAGAGGAGAACACAAAAAACCCACACCTGTGTTTAGTTTAAATTTGCTGTTTGCTGGATGGTGTTTAGGGGCCTCTGAATTAAAAATAGTTACAAATGGAACTGCTGCTCTCAGCTGTTTCCTTAACCTTGCTAACCTGAAGTCATCCCTCAGTAGTCATACGGGCAGAGAAGTCTGCAATAATCCCTTTATGCTTTGCCAACCAAAGCTATTCAAAGAAGAGGGAGCTGGAGTTTTTTGTCACGCCTATTCACATTGGTATGTCCTCATGGGTTGTTTTCTTTTAAGGTATCATGAGGTGAACAGAAGAAACTGTTTCTCCCTAGATATGTATACAACAATTAAGATTCTAAACTGGAGACATTGGTGTTCTGAGCATCAGTACCATCAACTGTCATTGAAGTTAGTAGAAACTAAGAGAGAAAGAATCAATCCAAACTCAGTCACAGTGGAGGCAAGTGGGTTGACGTCCTTTTCTTGAATGAGCCATTTCTCATCGCAGATGTAATCTGAAGACTATTGCCATTGTTTTGTTCTTAATTTACATGCATTTTATAAGCCTGTTCTTGTACTTGGTAAGAACATGTGGTCTTGGACCGTTTTAAGTCTTACAGGATTTGGGGTTTATTGCTGCTGTAAAAGGCTTTCATAACAGACTTCCTTCATTTGGTTTTCTGTATTTATTTAATGCGTATTATTTTGAAATTAATACGCATTACTGCCATTTCCTGACAAATTATGAAACAGGCTTTCAAGTAATCAGTATGTTGTTTTTGTTAAGGGGAGGGATCCTTCTTAATTGCCTCTGTTTTCTGTGCTTGGCTTGTATGGCTTCTGGTGTGCTTTTTAAGTGATACGTAATTATATTAAGTGGTATAGAAACCCAAGAACTCAACGTAATTAACTTCTTCAAGGGCAATGTAAAAAAAACTTCTTCAAGGACTGCGTATAAAACAATACAATTATATGCTGTCAATTAAGAGGTTAAATAAGTTTCCAATTTAAGAAACAAGGTGGAAAGGTTGCAAATTGTCTGAAGACACTTGGGGTTGCCTCTTTCCCGGAGCCGCAGGTCAGCAAGGTAGCCCACCATCGTACAGGTACCTGGGGACTTTGGGGCCTAACACAGGATAATACTGCTGCTTGTTTGCTTACACATGAGTCTCAGTGTCCCCGTATTCCCAAATCTTGCTTTCTGAACTGTACTTTAAATAAAACTTCTTGCTTGATCCTAATGGTATAGATGGCACTTAGGACTGTCATGTAACTTTCTAGCTGAATCTGTCATCAACAGAGGAAGCCAGAAGACCATCAGAGTGAAAGTTGTTGTGGCTCTTTAAAGACATACTAATGTCAGCTCAGCTGAGCTCCCAGATTCATGTTTGGGAAAAGCCAGATTGCATAAGCAGCAGTAATTTTCCCCACACTTGGAAAGAATTGGTCGAAATGCTTTACTATTCCCCACAAGCGCATCAGGCTGCTGCATGCACTGCTCAGTCAGAAAGCAAAAATACCTTTCGGCAAGAATGTGGTTGGCCAGCCCGGCTCTGCCTGCCCACCCGCGTTGGCCAGGGAGGCCTGGCTGCTGCTCCTCTTCTCCCAAGGTGATGTGCTAGACCAGCTGAAAGGATCCCGTGTGTCAAAGCCAGCTCCTGAGCTCTGGGTGGGGCCAGGCTGAAGGTACCCACGGTCAGGGGGAACATTAAATGAGAATTATGGAGTTCTTTGCCTGATAATAAACTAAAAGTTTAAAAAGACGACAGACAAATGCTTAATGCATTCCCTTCTCAAAAGAGGGACACTGGAATTTGGAAAATTCACCTTTGCTTTTAGCTGGAATTTATTTTCATGCTTTCTGTGAGGTTTGTTTGGTCTGATCTCAGTGCCTCTGTTTGTGTTTCTAATACAGATGCCTTTCATTCTTCCTCTAAATTATACCAAATGCTCAATAGGAAGAGCAGATGTTCACCAATTATAAAAAATAAATAAATTGAAAAGGAAAAGAAAACTGGGAGGGGGGTGAGGCGGGGCATTTTAGTTGCCAGGTCACTCTTGCATGGGAAGATCTGCTAGGTTAAGAGCACAGACAAAGGCAGATGGGGGATCCCAACTAGTACCCTGCCCTGGGCTCCTCCCAGGCCATCACAGTGGCCATCAGCCCACCAAAGGCCCACCTCCACAAGCCCAGGGGAGCACAAGGGAACAATGGCAGGCAGGAACCCACATTAAGGACTAGGAGGAAGGGACACCTGGTCTGGGCCCGTCCCAGAACTGTCCCAGGAGAAGCCTTAGTCCCAGGGTCCAGACCTGAAACCCATCAAGATAAGTCAAGGCCAGAGCACCTTTTGGACTGAGGGGGTGTTACTGCTGAAGTCTATGGCACACATGATGGGAGCATGGAGCTGCAGCAGCCTTGCCTCTTTGGGGCTGTCAGATTGGGCCTGTTCTCCTGATTCTTCTAACTCTCAAAATGTGCCTTCACATTTTGGCTGTTCCGCATAATGCTGGTGATCAGTGTCTTATCAAATACTTTGATTTGTCTTATCAAATACTTTGATAAGAGGATTAGTAATGTTAGAACACAACGTCGTTCTCTTGATAGACATGATTATAACAGTTCATTGCTGAAAATGCAAATAAAATCTGTCTATGAATTCCAAAGATGTTAAAAAAAAATCTTTTTAAAAAATACTGCTTATTTTGCAGCTGGATACAACCACCTCTTCCCTTGATCGTTAGCCAATTTGGCTTGTTAGAATTTGCCTGGTGGCTAGTTTTTACTCACCACTGCTCTTGTAAAAGCATCTGTTAATCACGGTTACTTTCCTTTGAATTTTAAAATCTTACTAGTTTGGATGACCCATATGCCACACATTTTTAAAAGTTAAAACCAAAAGCAGATCTCTTGCCCCTCTTCTCCCTTCTTCCTCCTGCCTTACCCTCCCTAAAAAGGAGAGAAGCTTTCAAAACAAGTTTCTAGCTTGACTTTTCCTCTATTGGAGAAATTTCTTGGCAGTTCAATTAGAAAAAAAAAGACGGAAGAAACAGAGTTGTGCGGAGAAAATACAGCTACTTATTCAGGTGTCACAAAAGGGGAAATCTGGAGAGGCAGAAATAATTTGAGTTGGAATTTGGGCAAGCCAGCAGTGGGGGAAGATGGACGAGTTCATTTCTTTTACTGAGCATAAGTGGCCAAGAATTAAGTTTTATGTCTTTAGCAGAAGAAGACACTGAAGAACTCTGTGGAGGAAGGAATATGGAAGAAGGAGGGCTTTCATCATTACTTTAGGAGAAAGAAGCGTTGTTTGTAAAGCACTGAATTAATTTTAATGCCATACGAGATGACTTCACAATGCTTGTTTGCTGACGTCACATGAGGTGACTAAGTATATTTTATGATAACACACATTTTTTGAGGGCTTTGTGTAAGCTCCTATGTGAGAATGCTTTAGTGCAGGTCTGCCTGTTTAATAATATCCCATCAGGTGCTGATGTTAAATTTGGCTGCTGCTTTTGAAGGGTTTTGATGATGGATTGTCTGGAATCTGTGAGCTGTGACCTTTGGAATAGTGTCAGTTTGAAGCCTGTCTTTACGGGCATACTAAAACTATTAAATTTGGTAACTGAAGTAGCATGTGAGACCCCATCGTTCAACTCAGTGGCTGTGTGAAGACCTCCATCTCATCATGCCCTTTATAGCATTTGTTTTCATTCTAGCAATGGAAGCTGGATTTGGAACATTGCTTTCATTGCAATTGAGAAATCCCTCAGGAGGGAGCCCTACAATAGCTTATTTAAGGGGTTAACTCTTTGTTATGTTAGTCAACTCTCATTTAACTCTGATGGCTCTCTGGGTTTTGGATTACCAAGACCATGGCTTCACCCAGTACTCTCTGGTGCATCAAATTGTGAAAAGTACGAGTGTAGAGTAAGGAGATCTAGTTGCAGTGCCTACTGCTTCTTAAACCTGCATCTGCTTCTTACGGAAAACCAACCACTATGTTTTTTCAAAGAATATAATATGGCATGTGTGTGCTTTAGCCTAATTTTACATATGGTTAGTTTGATTTATGTTTTAGGTTTTTTTGGTCATCTTTTGCCAATTTGCCTGCATAATTAGAAGTTGACTTGAGTCAGTTCTGGGCTTTTGTGAACACTGACTAGTATCAAAATTAAACCACACAGTACATCTGATTGGGGTAAGTCCTGAACTTTTGTTTTCTTCATATTCTACCTGAACTCTTCTGCCTTCAGTGTGTTAAAACCTGAGAAATTATAAACCCACTAGTGGTTTGTTTGTTTTAATGTACATTTGATGTTAGTTGTCCCTCCACAAAAGAGAGACAGCTTGACTGTGAAACAGAACAACTTAGTTTTCAGGGCCAATAATCAAGTGTTCTATTTTTTGGTGGAAAAGCCGTAGAAAGAAAGATCAAATTAAACGTTTGCCTCTCTTGGCAGCAAATAAATATTCAAAATCTGTAATAAAATCATATTCATAAGTTCTGTAACTATAGTTATAGGATTATTTGAATTGTGTTTATATTTTGTGGATGCATATGAGGCCTTTTGAGGCAATTACAGCCACGTGCAGGAATTTAGGAATTTATTTAGTTTCGTGTTTGAGCTTTGAGTCTTTCAATACAAGAAAGTTACCTTCTCAGCAAGATGGTCAGCAGTTGGTGGTTGCAAACAGAATTTACAGCAGGTAGGCTTTGTTATCAAATGCATTTTAACTTAGTCAAAATCAGGAAAACTAACCACTCGTTTTGATTTTTAGAGTGCTGCATGGAAAGTAGTGAGGTTAGATTTCCTCTAAAGAAGAGTGTTTAGTCCTAGAAAAAGAATAATAAAAAAAAAAAATGAAGTCTGGTTGTAGTCTGAAAAGAAACTTGAAACATAGCAGCATTTTACTTGGTATAGCTACATTTTATTAATTTCCTCAGTTTGTTGACCACTTGCTTTTTATTTCCACCAACCCTGCAGTGTTTAGGTGAAAAGACCTTGCTGAGCTGATTGGTGCAACATGAGATGTTAGTTGACAAGGGTCAGATTTGGATGTCAGGGATATCTTATTTTTCTGTGCTCATTTGAAAACTATAGGATTGTGGAGGTGATGAGGAAAAACAGTCATCAAATTTGTCTGTTTTCAATTCCTTTGAGTTTGTACCCAATGTACAGACTGAGCACATTTCACAAATAGTCACAGAAACATAACAATCATGCACCCTCTAACTGACATAGCATTTTCACTAGATGAAAGTCCTACTTCTTCTCCTGTCAGCTGTTTTTTAGCTGGTAATTTGAGCGTCTGGTTTATTCCCTTCCATGTCTTACACCTTTCACCTTCCCTGTTCACTTTTGACAAATTAAAAAATAGCAGAGCCAGCTGGGTTTAGCAGAAGGCACATGAACATCACTTGACCATCTCCTAACCTATTCTGAGCCACGTTTGCAGTAACCAGCCTGGAGAGACGAGCATTGCGTGTCACTGTTTAGATCAGTAGGACTTCAGGATGAAGCGTGGCTTGTGTCCAGCAATTACAGGCAAACATGTTGCATACAGTTTTACTGATGCTGGTGATTTCTGCAGAGATTTCTATTGCTGATTTTACTTGGGTCTAGGCTGAAGAAGAAGAAAATGTACTGTGGGGCTTCTCACAGTTTAGCTAAGTCACATAAAAGTCAAATTGAGTCTTTTTGGGGAGGTTCAGTTACAACTCACTTTCCTGATCTCTGTTCTTTTTGGAGTTTGTTGAAGCCAGTAACTTGATAAGGACATGAAGGTGCCACCTGGGCACACCCGCACTGTGGGTGGATGTAGACTGGATTGATGGCTGGTGTTTGGCTCTTAGCTTGGAGCTGCTGCAGGCATCTACAGTGGTTGTGAGGTGGGAGCTATGGAAAGATGCTGCTCTCCTGTCTGCATCCTGAATCTGCACCGCGGTTTTCCCCAGCAAGTTCCTTTTTCATCTCTCAGGATCCACTGTTTTCCTGGGTGTTAAAAACGCACTTGCAATGCGCATGTCTTTGTTCAGCCGCACTCTATTTTAGTGCTTGACTCGAAAAATCTGGGGAGCAAAACTCATTGAGTGAAGCTCACACAGTGAGCAGGAAACAGCTTCTGTCAGAAGCACTTTTTCCTCTCTCTGATACCATCTAACTTTCACTGTGGACAACTTTTCTCCAGTATCTCCTCTGACTGACTATAAGGCTTCTTTTCTCCTCTTTGTGGCTGGGACAAGGTTCTTGCTGGTTGGCTTTTATTAGCCTGGGAGGTCATGATATGAGTGTGGATGTGGCTACTTCTGTACCTGAAGAATGAGGCTGTGCTGACTGAATGCTTTCTGGGCTTGAAAGGGAAACCAGAAGCCTTTCGAAGAAATGAGTAATTGTTTTGTTATCCCCATCCTTGGTGAATGCAGATAACAGTTTGCCCTCATGTGCAGTGCTTCTGCTTCTGGTGCACCAGCTTCAGAGCTGCTGCTTCTCTTACAGTGTTATCTGAAAACCTGTCCTATACACATGACATGGAGTATGTTTACCATCAGTCTTGAAAATGCATGCTTTGCTGCTGCTTTCTCCTTGGTGGAAAGCACACAGAGTGTTTTTGTGGGGTTTTTTTTGTTGTTTTTTTGGTGGTTGGGTTTTTTTTTAAACAGAACATTAGATAAAATAAGTTATTTCTGAATGAAGTGGTCCTTGGTAATGTCTAGACCAGTCAAACATTTTTATAGTTAATAAATTACTGTCTGTGCTTAAAAATCCATTTTTTGTGAGATTATACTCAGATCTTTCCATGTGTATCATAGACTTTGTTGGAGGCTTTTTTTGGTTCATGGTTCTACATTTTTGATTCACTTTAAACTGTCCTCAGAGACTTTTAAAACATCTCTAACTGTTCCTACTGGGGGCAGAGAGGCGCATTCATGGAGCCATGTCAGATAAGCTGGAGACTGTATAGTTCAGTCACATGCTCATAATTCCAGCAGATGTGTAAGCACTTACGCTTTTTTCCTTCAGCTGTAACTTTTTTTGATAATATTTTTTCCTCTTTTTTTTTTTTCCCATGCAAAAGCAAATGCAGTTCTGGTTTTGGGGTTTATCTGGTTTTTAATGAAGCTTGTTAGGTATCAGTATTTTCTCTGAGGAATTAAGAAATAATACTCAAATTATATGTTTAGATCTAAAGTGCTGCTTTACTTTTTTGGGGGGAAAGACTAACTTAGCTGCTTAGAAGAAAAACTACTAAACTGCCCACAGAATTTGTGATTTCACCTTATTTGAGAGGTCTACTCTTATGTGATGAATTTTATGTGTGGTGTATTGTTTTATGATGTTAAAACCTGCTTGTAAAGTACCAGGAGAGTGGAAAGGTGGAATACTTTGTAAGAAATACTAAAGGATGTGAAATTTTAATTTTAGAAGGATATTTTCAACATTAGGTATTTGTGTAAATGTAGCAAAATGCTTTACCTTAGTATATATATTGAGGAAGTCTAATGACAGATTCCTTTTGGTTTCTTGTTTGTTTGGGTTTTTTTTAAGGGATAAGTTTCTGTAACTAGAAACTAAATTTTGAATTCTACAAAATCGGTAAGAAGTTTACAGTTGAATTCTGTGTGACTAGGATTTGGCTTATGGTGTTTATGGCACTTGTACTGGATTCTTCTCTCAGTCACACTGGTGAAGCTTCAAAACCGTTTGCTGCCCACTGGCTGTAGTCCACAGTGGTGTGTTACTGTGTACATAAAAGCTCTCCAAAGAGTTTTAGTATTTGGTAAGGAAAGCTTTGGAAAGATTGTCTCTACTGATGACAAGTCTCCAGCCATCCCATCAGAAGAAGAAAGGCGAGGCATTCCATAAGTAGTTAGGACAGAGATACAGAGAACTTCATAGATCAAAACCAGCTTATTAAGCTTCACCCAAGAATTGCTTAAGAGTAAATACAAAATATGCTTCAAATTTGTCTGCTTTCCCTTTTAGTGGATCAGCAGTGAAATATTAGTTCAGATGCTTCTAGGAAGGAAACATCTCAGATGTTTCTTGTGGGTCTGCATTGCCCATTTGGACAGGTCTTTGTGAGCAGAATTAGAGGAAGATTCAGCTTCTGGTGTTGCTGAAATGCTAGAAGTGGGTCCGACGTTCTGTCAATGTGGTAGGCAAAGCAAGCAAGTGGTTAATAATTCAGCCCTTCCACTTTTGGCATTAATTAAGAGAGCAGAATTGATAGACACGTTAATGATTCTGTTACATTTTTTCCAAAAGTAAAATTCCCAAATTACAGTAATTTCGTGGAAGTATTGCAGCAATGCTCTTTAATCGGAGATCTTAATAGCAAGAGGATGAAAATGACTATCTGTAGTGGGAATGCATGACAGACCACCAAACATCAAGAAATATCCATAATAGGAATTTTGGTTTATAGTCTTTTTAGTTTGGAGCCAACAGATCTAACAATCCTGTTACACAACATACTTGTGCACTTTGCTAAGTTTTGATCACTAGACTCCCTAAGGAGTTTAAAAGAAAGGAAATAAAAAGCCCCTGACACTAGTTTTGTTGACCTCCTTCCAACCTGCTAGCAGCTCTTGTGATACTTTTATGGTTCAGGGAATGAAATATAAAAAGTGTCTAAGGGCATGGGATCCCAGCTATTCTGTAAAAGATAAAAGTTTCTGATTATTTTATAGGATGTGACTTGCCAGGGCTAGAGGCTGTGAAATTTGCACTTCAGTTTTTTGGAATGCAATTTTGGACAGTTGCCAGTGAAATACTGTAAGAAATGTACTTTACCTAGAATTATAAGTGAATCTCGCAAGGCTTTAAATAACATATATCATAGAGTCACTATGGTTACGTGTGAGAATACTTCATAATGCCGTGTTCAACCTACTACATGACTGGCAGAGCTTCAGAAACGCTGTGCTTTGGAAAATCGCATTAAATATTTCCCATGCTTCAGTTCACTGTAAGTCTTTACTTTTAAAACACAAAAGAAATTATTAAACACTCTAAGAAAACGTAATTGATCTAACTGCTGTATTGGTTCAATTTTTAGATGTATTGTATTTAGCTATAAGCATATGTATTGGTCTTATTTGAAGACTTTGGTTAGGATTTCTTTGCACTAACAGAAAAATTCCTGTATAAGTTAAAGGCACAGTCAAGACCCCCAGTAGGCTAGCTGAGCTAATAGGACTGAGGTGTGAGAGAGATGTGAATGATCAGGATCAGCTAAAGGACGGGAAAAGTTGGCAGATTTGGGGTGGGAGACTCAGGAAAAAACAAGAAGCCGCTCGGTATGAAAATAGATTACACAGCAATGCAGAGTGGCACAGTTACAGGCTTAGGAAGATAGGCCTTCCTTTACTACTTTTGTGGATGTACGTCCCATGTCTTTAGCATCCTTCCTAGCAGCATGGCAGTTTAGTTCCTTCACAGTATCACTAGTTCATTGTAGAGCCATTTAACTGGATGAAGCAATTAAAATCACAGAATCACAGAATTTTCAGAGTTGGAAGGGACCTCTAGAGATCATCTAGTCCAACTCCCCTGCCAAAGCAGGATTGCCTAGAGCACATTACTCAGGACTGCATCCAGGCGGGTCTTGACAATCTCCAGAGAAGGGGACTCCACAACCTCCCTGGGCAGTCTGTTACAGTGCTCTGTCACCCTAACTGTAAAGAAGTTTTTCCGTGTGTTGGAACGGAACTTCCTATGTTCCAATTTATGCCCATTGCCCCTCGTCCTGTCACTGGGAACCACCAAGAATGTCACACTAGGAAAAAGTTTTGCATGATGAGCTATGTCTCTGTCATCTCTGAATGTAAGATAGGAAAAAAAAAATCCAACAATTAGCCTGTAGGCTACAGGCTTTTTTCCCCCACCTCTTGTTTCTTCATGGATACCCTTGGTGGTGGATCTCTACAGCTGTCAGCAGGGAGTGATCAGAGGGTGTTAGTGTGAGCCAGCTGTGAAGAGCTCCTGTGTATATGTAAAGTGGAAGTCAACTCAAGTCAATCTGCGCTTTACCATCTTTTTTTGTTGCAAAGGCATCTTAAGGAACTGGCGTTCAAAAGCAAGCGAAAAGTAGAGTGAGACAATTTTGTTACAAATAATAGGTAGCTATAGCCAAGGTTGCTGTAGCCTGAATATATTTTTCATCACTTGTAGTTTGAACAAAACAAATGTCCAAACAAGGCTTGGCCTCAAAATTAAGCAATTAAGCAAAACCCATCAAACTATATACCTTTGGCTCATATAAGACAAACATCCATTTTTCTGGGGTTTTTTTAGATGACTTTTAAACTGCTTGCTACATTTACTTGCTTTGGATTTTCTTTTATATTGGATTAAATTTTTCAGATGGAGGGACTGCCTTACTCTTCTGAATTAGACATAGCATAATGAAACCGAGTCACTCGGTGCTGATGCACTGAGTAATAGCTGTATTGATGCTTCATTTCTACATTAACCCTCCTCATTTCCTTTGTCTCGGTGGCTATAGAAAAGTTTAGTCCATCTATTTTCATTTTGTCTTTGAGATGTTTCATATTCCTAATGACTGCATGATTTGTAACTCTCCCCATTCCTCACCCCCACAGCAATAATAGGAAAATGTCATTTCTGGTCTGGGATTAAACTATTGCTTCCTGATGGCTTTATGTACATCCCGACATTTCAAAACAGCTGGACAAATTCTTTAGAGAATCAAGGGTAGGACCTCATGAATTTCCTTTTAATTTAAAACTGTGTGCCCACTTTAGAGCAGTTTCTTTGACTAGACAAACATAGCCCAAAACTGGGCGGGGACTATTGAACTGCTCACTATGCTGAAGTTATATTAAAAAAAAAAAAAAATTCAAACCTGTAAATTCCTTGGAGAAAGAATGACCTACAGAACGGAGTATAATATGCCAGAGTATTATACATATTTATTTGGGAGTGTTGTAACTGTAAACACATTACGTTGGATTAATGTTAAGGGTCACCCCAGAAGAAAAGCTGTGGGAGTTCTATCCCATAGTGTCCCTGTGCATGGAGAATCCTGCTGGTACGCTTGATCTTTGACAATATAAGATCACCACATCATCAGCAATATAAGATCAGCTCAACACAGGAATTTGTCCTAATAGGCTGGATGGTTTTTTAAATTTGATAAGAATCAAACAGCTGCAACTCTAAACTAGTCTGGTAGGGGAAAAATCTACTCTGCGGTATGGCTGTCTGTCTGTATGTTCTCCCTTGGTGTGTGTTCATGCTGCCATTGGAACTGGAGGAGCTTTAGAGCTAGTGGTGCCTACAAAGGGGAATCCTGTGCATCTCCTTTATCCTGCCTCCATTCTGCATGTAGGCAGCCGGAGTGGATGGTGATCACTCTCACGTGCTCAGCTGCTCCTCTTGTCTTGGCAAGCCAGAGCTCTTCTGGGATTTGTTGCTCTTTGCTTGAGGTTACTCGTGCCTTTCTAATTTGCATCACTTTTTCTGTGAATTTTACTTCTTTTTTTTTTTTGTAATCTTCTTTGTAGTTTTTAATTTCTGCTGCTGTGGGACAGCCCAGTTGCTAGCTTTGCGTTTCTCGGCAGATACAACCTATAAGAGCTTCATTCCTTGCTGAGGAGATGCGCCTCCTTGTTTGGTGGGTGAAGAGGATAACCCGCTTACGTGTGCTGTGTTAGGGTTTAGAGCCCAGGGCCAGAGTGCATTGCCAAGAAATGATCCAAAGCTTCCTTCTCAGCAGGCCTTTTCTGTCTGTTTGACACACAAGCGGTCAGACTGAGCATCTTCACTTACAAAAGAAAATGCAGGATGATGACACTAGCTGATATTATCTATGTTGTGGCAGGGGATTGCTTCACATGAAGAAATATATTTTATCACTGTGGTTTGGCCATTCACAGAAAGTACCTCTGGTTCATAGTGAAGCGTGATGACTCATGAGGGGATCCCCGCTGAGGGCAGTTAGTAATTCGCAATGGCTCCCTCCTCAGAAGGAGCAGAGCAAGAGCTGTATTTTCCACCTTAGTGGCTCACTGGAAGTGAGTAGGGTGGTTTCTTGAAGTAGACTTTTTGTCCCCATAGGCCATTCCGCATATCTGCATCTGCCTGCATTCCTAATCCTTCGTACCTTAATCTTTTTAAGGTCCATCTTTTGCTCAGTTGGCACAAGTCAAGGAGGGCTTGTGTTCACTGTGACCATTTTGAAGTCTTTGAAGAGGGCTGTGTCGGTGCTTGGAGCCTTGCCTTGCTGCAGGTGGCAGCCCGTCCACCTTTCTCCATGACTCCACTGGCCAGTGTGCCTGTTCCCTGCATGTAGGCTGGGCTGTTTGCAGTCCCAAAGACACTGTGTGCTTGGTAAACCACTGTCCTGCAGCCTGTTTTAAATCTCTGTTCTTGGCCAGTCTCATTCAGTGTCCTTGGGGAATGTCAGACATCTTGTGGGGAAGGAATAGGCTTGTTCCTGGAGCCCCCACAAGGCATGGTTATAGAGACAAGCTTATTGGTTTTCCAGAAGTTGATCCCTGTCACCCAGGGGTCCTACATTCATATCTGGAACTTTCCTCTGGAAGAGGTTCATTTTGAGATCACTTCAGCCACACATCTAAAAAGGTATTTGTTTTTCTGAATATGTGTTATACTGTGTGTTTCTTTGCTAATATACATGCAGAAATGCATCATAAACTGAGCTCTTTACATCTATAACTATGGGTTATAGTTAAGTTTCTGAATGATCTGGTGGCACTTTCTGAGAAGAATGGGATAATTCTGTGTCACCTTTATTGGATCTTGAAAGTCCTCACAAAAAAAGGGGTGCAAGGCTGCCTGCTCCCTACTGGCTTGCAGAGGATTAGGTTTTTGATAGGCTATCCTTTCTGCTAAAAAGTAAATCCAAAGAGGCTGAGACTAATTACTGATCAGCTCTCTCAGTGCCATGTCCCTGATACACAGACATTTTCCCAGATGCAGCATTTCTCCTGGACTAGCTTCCTTTCAGTGCATGCCAAGTTCCATGTCAGATCAGGAAATAAAGCTGCTGTCTTTTGCTCCATACCCCTCTTCTTGGGTCTTTCCATCCTTGCCTGAAGAACTTCCACACTGCTGGTAGAAGGCTTTTTTCTCCACCCACCCCCAAGGGGTTTAAGCTGTAGGAGAATGCGTTACTCTGCATTAAAAAGGGTCTAATATATCGCTAGCTCAGCTCAGAGGTGATCATATTGGGTGGCAAATTGTTATTTGTACGTTGTTGTTAGTGTGCTGGGGTAGAGCTGCTGGTGGGGCTTGGGGTTCGTTTCTTCCATGAATGCAGGTAACCTCCCGTAGCATCTCTAAATGAATATTCTCAATCCCAAGGTCTGTAGAGCAGCTAATGAGATCCACCTCTCTGTTAAGCACTGTTGAAAAGGATGCCATGTGGGATTCAGTTCTTGCTGCCGAATGGCTCTGCAGTCAGTGTGCTGCTGGAGAATTGGAGTGCCCTATTTTGGGTGAGCTGGGCAAGGGAAGGACGTACTGGTGAGGTCCTTCATAGCATTGCCATGCAGGTGAATGTTCATTTGGAGAAGAAAGGAATATTATTCTCCACTAACTTGAGTTTCTTTTCTTTAGGCATGAGCACAACTAACCTGCCTGTCTTTTTGCCCCCAGGATCATGCTAGGAAAATTATGGGGTTGTACATTTTAGAAAAACAGGTGTGATCCACTGGTTCTTTTAATTACATGCCCGTAGTGCAGAAGGTGGCCTGAAGGTGCTGCCAGTCCTCACAGGAACCAGGCCTGAGTGACCATTCCCACGCACAGCCATGGCATAAGAAGCATTAAGGTGACACGATACAAGGAGTCCATAGTTATGAGACAGTAACCATTTTTTTTTAATTAAAATAAAAAAGGAAACTGTCTGTTCTTTGATTCCTAGCACAGACAAATCAAATTGTATTTTGGATTAACTGACTGAGATAAACAGTTGGCTTGACCTGTAGTGATGTTGCTGGTTAAGATATGTCATCTCCCTGTTTTTCCTCTGGGAAAACAAGCTTTAAAGTAGTTTTTCATATAACCACCTTCAAGTTTCCTTTTTTGTCCTTCTCCTACATATGTGTAGTCTCTTTTCTTCTTCTTCTTTTTTTTTTTTAACTTCTTCTTAAGAAAAGTGGGGAGGGGAGGAGAAAAGAGAAAACTACATTTACTCACGGTCCTGAGGACTGTGCTATTTTCTTTCCTCTAATTAGTTTAGGACCAAATATAGGAGAGCAGCACTAGGAAAGGTCAGTGGTGGCATCATGCAGTGCGCTAAACCTTGCATGGCAATGCTGTAAAGTATGTCATAGAAAACACAGAAGAGACTAATTGCTTGATTTTCTATCCAGAAGTGGGGATAACAGTGTTTCCTTAGTCTATAGGATTGGCTGTGTTCACTAATACTTGGTGATTAACTTCTGTGGGGAATAGACAGTAGAGGGGCCTTTGGATCCTTCCCTGAAAATGCATAATTTTGAGCTATTTTGCATCTGGAACTAAGAAAGTTCCAAATTTTGAGGTCAACCGTATTAACAAACCTCTGCAGATATATTTTTAGTTCACCGAATGAAAGTCAGATTTGGCTGGTGAAGAACGGGTTTCCTTCTGCTAAGTATGTTAGCTGATACTTTATTACAAAATGAAGTGTTTCGTTTCCCATTTTTCTTGCAACTGGCAAAGTGCAAAACTTCCAGTTTGCACTTGGCCTGGGAGAAGACTTCCCCCTGCTTTTCCCTCAAATTCTTCTATGTAGTTTGTCAGTAGCTTTATGGTATTGTGGAAAAGTCACTGTTCTTGTGAAGAAAATGGAAAAATTGCTAATTCTTGTATAGCTTCAAAGTTGCAGATGTTTGCTATTGTCTTCTCAAGAATGAAATTTAATTGTTATATGCTACTAAGACTTTAAGATCGTCAAGGGAACATTATCTCACTGTAAAAATAATTGAAACCTCCTTTCAGGATAATGCACGTGTAGCTAATATAGACATTGGCCACAGACGTTGCATCTGGGGATTTTAAGATTTAAGGTATTTTTTTAATGCCGTGTTGTGATCTCATGTCAGTGGGTATAATTCCATTGACTTCAGTTGAATTTGTTCTGTTCTCATCTATGAGATCACAGTCCCTAAAACCTAAATGCTAATATTTTTGCCATGTTTTATGCCTGTCTCTTAGGACATGGGAACACATGAATAGAATGACTTCTTAGTACACTGAGTTTTCAGAATGCTGCTTTGAGCTGGATTTATTTCAGTTCTATGTAGAATTATAAAGCCACGGGGACAGAGCAGCAGGTTGGCCTTGGGGTGTGCTGTGGTTTGTGTCTGTTCTTTTGCAGAACCAAATGTGGATGCTTATGTTTTGTAATGTGTGGAGTTGGAGCTGAAGGGTTCTCAGTGCCCTGGTGGTGTACCTGCCGCTTGAGATTTTGTGTCCTATCAGCTTTTTGATAGAATTCCAGTTTTTTATGAATCAAGTGGTCCAGGCACCAGGATAATACCCAGATCTCAGTGTAGTGCTACATCAAGAAAATTCTTTCTGTTTAGTTGGGCGTGAGGCTTTGGCCACGTGAAATGGAGCTGATCAAAAGCTGGTTTTCTTCATATGGTCCTAAAAACTATGGCTTTTTAGTGCTGAAAAACCAAAAGTTTTTTTGCCGAAAGCTGATATCTTTTGTGAAAGACTGAGTAAATGCAAGTCCAGTTTTCTGAGTTTGTGGTTGATAACTGCAATAAAAAGTATATGCGGCTGTTTGAGTTCTTCTGATAAAAGACACGAAAATGTTGAGCTCAGAGTATTGACTGAGTATTCAGTCGTCTTCAGCTGCTCAGAGCAACTTTCAACTTAGTGGGGAAAAAATAAAAGGTTTGCGGGGGTGGGGGGGAGCACTCTAAACCTGTTTAACCCAAGTGAAATAAAAAAGCCCACCAAAGTTATTTTCCCTGAAATAATCACGCTGTGATGTTGTTCTACTTCAGTATCATTGCTCTGGTTTTACTTCATCTTAAGACCAACTGTTAGGGCAGCCAAAAATAAGAGTGATAGTCCATTATTTAAGTGATAGTGTGAAACTGGTGGGTTTTCTAGCAGTCAAGGTGACAGGGGACCAATACAGGACTCATATTGTTTCTGTTGTGAATTGTCAGTGTGGTCCACCTGAGGTTGTCATGGAGTATACAAAATGAGAATGATGCCAGATGCCTCCAACTATGGGTCCTAATACTGCCTGTGTTTTAAGGTCTACAGATACTTGTTCCTGAGGCCATCACAGTAGAAAAAAGTGAAGAAATTTGAATACAGGATCATGGCTTCCTGCAGCAATAGGCATTAAATTCTAGGCCCATCATATGTATCTTCTGCTTTTTTCTGTATTGTTGATGTTTCTCAAGCCTTTTATTTTCCAATTAATTTCCCCTGAAAGTCTGGCATGTGAGAACAGGAGGATAATCTTCAGTATTAGAGGATGTTTAAAGTGCATACTTTAAATACATGGAGTTGATTTCTTCCGTGTGTAAAGGGAGAAACCCAGGGGTGAGGCTTATCTGCATGGGAGACCTCAAAGTGGACAAAGCAGAAATGCTTGACAGCTCATGCAGCTTGCTCTCAGCAGAGCATGTTAGTAGGATGGGGAGGATTTTCAGGAGTACTTGTCAGTAACTTGATTTTCTTCCCACTGAAGTGGGTTGTTTGTTTTAGAAGTTTTTGTTGTTTTTTCTACTAACTTTTCTGGAAGTGCATCTGAACCAAACAAAGTGCTTTTATAATTCTTGTTTTTCTAATGTAGTGGCCATGGTTCTTGAAGAGCATTGGAAAGCTACGTCTGTAGCTCTCTCTATACCTTCACAAGGGTGCACATGTGCGTATGCTACAAGTCTGGATTTTGCCATGACCTGTTCCGGCTGTGTTCCCTTATTGGATCTAAGTACCACTTTAACCCCAGCATGAATTGTATGTGGGGTTTGTGTTTTCAATTTCTTTGAATAATAAGTGTGTTTAATTCCTGCTAAACATTGTTTACTTCCTGCCTATGAATGGTAAAACCTCAATGTCTGTTTTTCATATAACGCTTCCAGGAACCTCATGTGGTCCCAATGGTATGCCCTAGGGAACAGCTTATGAGGTCAGCCCCGCTGCTTACTTATCTTGGGATTCAGCCCTTCCGCCCTTGTTCTTCAATAGTAACATTCTTGGTTCAAAGCCACTATTGAAAGATGGAGATAGCATGGAGAACCCATATGGTTCACCTGGAGCTGATGGTGTTGCAGCGTGGGGAAGGCGTTATAAGCAGCTGTGCCCTGCTTGGGGGCATTTGTTAACTTTTTACACTCTGTATTTTCTCCTTTGATGAGGATCAGATGGAATTTTAAACACCTCTGACGGGTTACATATTAACATGCGTCTTGGTCCTTCATCACTAGCATCTTAACACAGCTGAAGGGTAAGACACGCAGTACTTTGAAGAGCGTAATGGCTGAGTAAGCTGCAAGTGAAGAGGGCACTCAGCCACCCTTTAAAATGATTGCTCATGTTTATAACCAAGATCTACCTTGCTTTTTCTGATAGATAACTTTGAAAAATCTTTCTCATGTGCTGACTTCGTTGTTCTGTATTTATTGCATATCTTAACTATATTTTAAAAGAATTTGAGCCCATGCCAGCAACAACATGTCTGAGCAGCTTTGATGCAGCTTAGGTAACTTTAGGCTTGAGATCATTTGAGAAATGTTGCTTTGGGGACTGAAGTCTTAAATATTATCCCAGCAGGAGTTTCCTCAGAGATTTCAAGAGTACTGTGCTAGTAATTCTCTAGAGTTGAATGCAATAGCGTTTATGTTATCTGCTTTATAAACTCAGGGATTAAATACAGTGGGTTATTGGAATGAGTATATTGGGGTTGGGATAGGGGGATGAGCCTGAGATGGAGGTTAAGGTTTTGCAGAACATTGATTCAACATAATACTGAATAATAGATTGCTTAAATTACATTGTCACTAGGAGAATGTGTTCTGACTCCATTTGCAATTAAAAATAGTAACAATAATAAAAAAAAGTCTGATTTTTCCAGCTAATACCCATATTTGCGCTCCCTTATTTTTTCTGCCGAATACTTTTATTATTGCTAGTGGCAACTTTCAGACACCAGTTTGAAGGAAATAACTGACTTTGTTTTAGAAGTGACACTGTGCAATGTCTTGTCTTAAGATAACAGAGTCCTTCAGGGCTGGCAGAACTATCAGTTTCTTGGCATACCCATCAAAACGAGTCATCCCTCCAAAAGCTTTGTTCTTAAATGGGGTTGTTAAAAGACTTGTGCCTACTCTAGATGAGTAAATAGGAGCCTTGCTCAGAACAAATGTCACCCACAGCTCCCTCCAGCCAGCCAGCTGTAAATGCCATGGGTACCTCTCAAAGTGCCTGGCCTTTCTGGATAGGGAAGTCAAATGAATTGTTTTCCTGTGCCCTATTGGCTGCACATGTTTATGTGCCACACTGCCTCAGGGCGTCACCTTGCTCCAGACCTGAGGCCTTTGAACTTCTTTCATTCCCTTCACTCACTGAAGATCTGATAAATTTTGTGCTGTTAGGTTTTGATCAGGCAAGAACACAGCAGTTCTTATGAGAGCTAGTGTTATCAACCTACAGTATCAATGCCTAATGCTGTAACTGTGTGCTTTGTGGTGTGTTGCCGAAGTTGTGATTTGTTGAACCATCCATTTCTACTGTCTACTTTTTAAAGAAAAGAAGATGCAGAGGGAATCAGAAGACAGAAGGGACAAAACACATCCTTTTTGGAGGAAAAAATATTGGAAGGGCAGTTGGCTTTTTTCTTTTTTCTTTTTTCCACTGTATTTGAACTGATTTTTATACTTGTGAAGTTCTACCTTGTGGCAAAAAATAAGCCCCAGGGAGCTTGAGCACAATAGTTAATTAAAAAAAAAAAATATCAGAAAGTCTAATGTGCTCTAAAAGAACACCTCAGGGTACAGAAAATATCTAACTTGACATTCCCGCACAGTGTTCAGCATAGTCCAGTCTGCTGGTGGAATGTTTTCATCATCCACGTGTTGCTATCGCTTCAGCTTGTTAATGTCTGTTGCACAGTGGGATAAGGTGGAGGCAGCGATGGTGTGTTTGGATTGACTGTGGTAATGAAAAACATGTCCCGAACACTTCTTTTAAAGTGTCACTGTTGTGTTGTGTTTGGCTGCCAGCAAGTTTGCTCATCAGAGTCAGGTAAGGTGTAAATGACATCAGCTCCTTCGGCGTTTTCCCCTGAAGAGAACGGCTGAGCCTTTCAGGCAGTCCCAGCTGCGACACTCCTGGCTGCGCATTAGCTCCAGTAAGGCACCATTCAGAGGAGGTTGGCGGACCGCAGTCAGGATCATGGGGTAATTTCGGTAGGAATGATAATCTTCCTCGCTCCAAAAAGTGCAAGTGCAATTGAGTCGGCTTGTTAAGCCAAAATCCATTGCTGTCTGTGCTGATTCACAGTGGGAGCTGACATGAAATATCAAGGAGGGATTAGTGTGCGCAGCGTGCTGTTGTTAAAGGCTGTGGTTAAGTGCTTGTGCCACTTGGTCAGACCACGACGTGAAATTGCGGTGAGTGTTGAGTTGCTAATGTCTCCTCAGGTTACTTGACTTGGGTTTGCATGCAAGCAGAGCAAGGTGGCTGATTGGCAGGCTTGCTGCATAGCCGGGGATTATAGAGCATTGCTGAAGAATAGGCCTGAAATATCACCTCTTCCAGTGCCTCGCTGACAGGAGCAGCTCCACGGGGCCTTACTGAGAAGGGAGAACCGGTCTGGATTTAAATTGGTGTTTTTAACAATATCTTACTACTTTTTTCTTCCACGTGCATTCCCATGTTCTGGTGAGCTAACCAGCCTCTCCTGGGTAAGGAGGAGTTTAAGTGTTTTGTTCAGCTTCCCACCTGGGAGTCTCACATTGCTATGCAGGAGTGCATGAATGGAGGAGGATTTTTTAGAAAAAAAATGTTGCAGCCCATGCATTTCTCTATGATAAACTCCAGTCTTTTCAAGTTCTCAGTATTACTGGGGAGAAACATTCTCCCATCCTCTTGCCTCACACAAGTGTCTTTCTGGCCTGTTTCTTCTTACATCAGGGATCTGGCTTGCTCTGGAGTCCCCTCTAGCCCGTATTCACTGCCAGTATTGTGACGCAGCCCTGGCAGAAGAACTTGGCTGGAACAGTTTGCCCATCACATGCCAGAAAAGAGGCGCACAGTCCCCGTTTTGGTGGCGGCAGGCATGCCCAAAGCCTGGCATGGCAAGAAATGCATGTTCATCCCAAATTCCTAAAATGAGAAGTGTAGCCACTTAGGGAGTGCAAAAGCAAGAGAAATCCAGGGCAAAAAGATTGAGCTGAGGTCCTTGCCTAATTGTCTATTACAAGTTTCACAGAGGTGTAGGAAATGTTGTATTTTGGTCCTTTCTCTAGACTTCAGACATCGGATCTTTGTCCTTGTAGCAGGTTAGCTGCAGATGAATTCAAGCAATTCAGACTGTGCTTGAATAACCAGATCAAAACATTGTGAGAGATTATGGTGTGAAGAATCTGCTCCTAAAGCTTTTTCTTATGCTGGAGTCTTTGAGGAGGGAAGTATGCATTTGTGTTAGTATATTATCTTCAAGTATCTGAACTCCCTCTCCCTGTTGCTGGCTCTCAAATACTTTAGGATTGCCAATTCACTGACCTCTCCTACGCTGATTGTGTAAGACCAGGTTGAAGGTCTGTCATGTCATCGCCTGGGAAACTAGAAAATAAATTTAATAAATCCCATTAAAGTATTTCTAGATAGATACTGAGTCATGGAGGATTGGAGTAGATACATATTTAGTGCAAACAGGAAGAGCTTTTTTTAAAATTTGAAAAAGTGATGTAAGAATTATATTGATGTTGGTAATTTCTACTTGTGACAAATAGCATTTGGAGTTTCACAGGGCAGGGAAGAAAGGAAGCAATCCGTGGGGTGGAGAGAGGATGGTGGTATTAGGTTCCAAGACACGATGTAGGGGAAGTAGGTGGACAGAGGTGTAGGGAGTCCACAGCTCTCCTGCCATACTGTCTGTTCAGTTTCTGGGAGGGTGAAGGTTCAAGAAGTGTGGCAAAGCTCAGTTCTCACTAACTGGTGAGACCCTCTGGGCAGTGCAGCCATCTGTCTGAGTCTTTTGTCCTCTGTGGTGTGCTGCCTGTATCCCATGGGCTGTCTGCGTTGTTAAAAACCTGGTTCTTGGAGGAGTACTCCTATGGCAGGCAATGTGATATGTGCCAGGCCAAGTCTGAACTCCTTGAGGGACGGAAGAGCGTGCATGCTGTGGTCTGTCACAACTGTTTTAGCCTGGAAGTTCATGCGTCCTTTTGTACTGAGGCTACATCCTCGTATAGTAAACTGTTGGTGGGAAATAGTCTCCCCGTGCATTATTATGCCAATGGGGAAGTTTTCTATCGCATGATAAGGTTTGTTCAAGCACTGTCTTCCTGCTGTAGTTTTTGCTGGCTGAAAAGGTCACTGCCTGCTTCCCACAAGTACTTGCAGATCTGCCAGGTGAGTGGCTTGTGTTTGCTCTGTGACTGCCTTGGATCATCACGAGCAAGGTTAGTGGTAAACAGCATGAGTAACGGGTCATTGCCAGGTTGTTTTTTTTGTGGCTGAACTGGGCACGGGCAACCGAGGACTTGAACAGGGGTGATAAAGGGGGTCGGTCCCCTTTCTCCCCTTACTTAAGCAGCCACAGCCAGTGCTGTTTGGGGATGTGTGATCAAAACATTCATAAATAGATATCTCTGCTCTGGTATACAGACCTTGAGAAAATAAACCCAGCTATCCCAAAACACGTATGTTGGCTCTACCCTGGTGCTTATTTCAGAATGGATGCTTTTCTGTATTTGAACGCATATGCATGCAAAGTGTTTGAAAAGACAGGCTTAAAACAGGATCCCTGGCCACACCCTGTCACTGGCTTTTTTTCCTCTTAATTTGGAAAATACAAAATCTGCTTTTATGAAGATTCTTTCTGTGCTAGCACATGTGTGTGTCACCCACCAGTTTGCTCCCTCCTGTTCCACTGCTGGGAAAGATTTCTTAGAAGAAAGAATGGAATAAATCATTCAAATGACTATGTTTTACAGCGCCTGCCTAGCCAGATGAGTAGTTTTCTGAGCTGTGGGGTTGAACATGCCTACTTTCCTATAAATTTGTGTACAGTGGTTGACTGTGAGTCTCAGCTGAAACTTTTCCCATGGTTGAGGAATTTGTTGGGATTCTCCCCTCTCTCTGGGATTGCACATGCCAGCCTCGCCTTCCACGAGGATAATTATAGAATCACATCCCTGCCTGTTTTCACAAAACTTGTAAGAACTTGCAAGAATTTGCTTTCTCTGACCTTTTGTCAAACCTTGGTGTAATGACTGTGGACTGAGACAAAAACTGTGGGATCAGCACACAGACATAAACATATACACACAGATACTGTGATCATATATAAGCCCTGTTTCCCTAAGAAGTAAAGCAAAGGGGATGATGGGCAGTGGGAACCACATTGTCGGCTCTGTGTGGGACAAGGAGTCGCTGACAGTGACCTGAGAAACGGGGATCTTGCACATGCAAGGCAGGGAGTAAGAGGAGTACAGCAGCTTCTCTTTCCCTGCCTGTTTGAGCTTCCCTGACTGTGTGCCACTAACACTATAGGGGATGCTTGATGGCTTGCTTTCTCTTTTTTTGTTAGTCTAACTTGTCACTCAAACTTAACCATGCGGACTTCAGCGCAGTGAACACTTGGAGAGGCTACCTTATGAGTAGTACAAGGAGGGAGGGATTTGTCCTATTTAACCACAAGGAGTTTTCAGAAGTAAGAGAAATACAGTAATATTTCTAGTAACCATAAGAGAAATACGGTAACTGCAAGCATAAAGGCTTGGGATTTTAATTGAACTAAGGTATTATTCCCACTCTGGTGGCAATTCAGTCAGTGATAATGACAAAAAGTTACATGTAAGACTTCCCAAGTTCTTGCATAATCACCATGTGAAAAATAAGTAGATGTAGAGACACATACAATAAATGAGCAGAAAAGCCACACATGGGCTTATTGATGTTTTATCACATCAGTGAGATTTGCATACTGTTTCTGGCTTTGCCGTTAACTTGGTGTGTGATTTGAGGAATATTCATCTTATACCGTTCTGAGTCAGGAGTGGAAGTGCAGTGGCATTTCCCAGAAAGAAACTGTCTTCCGACACAATGGCCTATGTCACACTGTTAAGGAACTATATGTCAGGGTCTGAAACGGAGCTCGAGTTTACAGGAGGGCCTTAGATGGCATTCACCTTTTATGGATGACATTCAGGTATATGGCAGTTCTAGGAAGAGAGGTTTGTGGGTGCGGTGATAAATTACTCTGCTATTTACTGACAGACTCGCCTCCTTTTGTGGAAACAGACTTTAAAGGGGGCCCATATAATCATGTTAGCAACTGCTCTAGCTGAGAGCAAGTAATAGTGTCCCTTCCCACAGCTTCAGCTGCTCAAAAGTTCTTGTGAGAAGTTCTACTTCTGAGGCTAAAATTTCCCTATGTGTACCAGCATTTATTTATTTTTGACTATTCTGAGAATAGAGGGTTTCAGCCACACTTCAATAATGAGAGAAGAATGAAATGAGATTTTCTTTGTCCCCAGCAATGTTGGTTTTAAACATCCTTTCAGCTGAATGGATAAAATTGGAAAATCGGGATGTGACAGTAATGCTGTGGAATTCTCTGGGGGGCTTTGGGCTTGACTTCATGGTTTGATGCTTTTTTTTTTTTTTTGTGGCTGATATGGAGCCCATGGAGCAGACTTTTCCGGTTCATTTTTCTGAAGCACACAACTAACGAAAGATTTACTACAGAGACATCTGCAACTAATTTAGCAGAGTAGCCCAATGAAGTACATTGCTGCAAATTGGTACAGAGGCCTGGCATGGTTGGTGGCGAGGCCAGGGAAGATTGTCTTTTGCATGGCTGTCCAAATCAGAAGAAGGTACTTCAGTCTCTCATGCTCTTGCTGAACTGAAGCAGAGGCAGCACTTTTTTGGAGAGTTTTCCTGTGGTCTCAGATGGAAGATCATTTCTCAACAGCGAGGTGTTGTTTTTCCTTTCCCTTGACCTTCAGGAAGTTCTTTGATCAAGGAAAGACAACTATAGTGGAGCAGAGTATTTTGCCAACCACCCTTAATGCTGGGGTGACAGCTGAGCCCTCGGCGCTTTCCTCAAGTGGGCAATTAAAAATGGTTGTCTAGGAAAAGTCTTATCCAAACTAGTAAGAAGAAGAGAGTGAAAAGGGAAGCTGACATCTGAGGAGAAGTGTGGGGGTTGTGTTTTGTTTTAATTTTATTCTTAAACTCTTTCCAAGAAAAGATCTGGCCACCATTGCTGCTCTGACCTTTCTTCTTACCTCATTCCTTTCCTTCTGCTAGCTCATGCGTGAGTGGTGGGATATGATCCCTCTTGCATTACCCCGTCTCATTTCACAGTTCTCAGTTCCTCATATGTTTCTTTCTTTCCTTAATTTTTGTCATGTTGTTTTAAAAAAACCCCAAAATTCTTTGATGGCACCACATGGGCAGAAAAATGTCTGGAGGATCACATCATTCAGTCTACACAATGCCTGGATTTAAGCCATTCTTTGAGTTCATTGCTTACATGACCTCTAAATATTTATTTTTGAAATGGATTTACAAATTGCTGTGATTGATTAAGACTCCTGAAAGATGTGCATTCTTCTAAACACATGCTGAATGGTGGTGGGGTTTAACAAAACAAAACAACAAAAAAAGCAAACAACTTGTTTAATTTTACATGAAGTAACAGATCTATACAAAACTAAGTGTTGTTTTATTCTTTAAATCTTGTGACCGGTGTCTGAACAGCTAATACATATTCCAGATGACAATAACCTTGGCAGCAGCTCTGAACTCTTTTATCAACATTTTTTACATGAGAGATGTGACCGTAATTTTCTTGTAACAGCCAAGTTTTGGGGGGGTTATTTTGTTTTGTTTTTTAATGTATTCCTCTTGTGCTTTTGCTTGGATGAATACTGTGTTGAATGTAATTAAAATCAAACTCTCTCAATTAGTGTATATTGAAATTGCTTTCTGTCCTGTATAAATAGGCAGATCTTGGCCTATGTGAGAGATCAGACTCTTAAGACCACCGCTTAATTGGAAATCAGGTAATAGAGAAAACTAATTGTCATTGCCTTGTGATGAAGGCTTAGTGAATGTATCTTAATAGAAATGCACAGATGACTTTATGGGTTAAACCCAGATATGAGTGTGAGGAAGCCTATAGCTAATTTGATGAGATATAGATGCTTATCTAGTCTTCCTTTGCTACGATCATAAACAGGATTACCTTAGATCTAGTCAAACACCCTCATACATATTTCCCAGGTAAATATATATGAATAGGTTTGCCTTGTGGATGAATAAGTTTGCCTTGTGGAATTTGGATATGGATGTGTAATACATTGCAGGCTTCTACTTGGAAATCTTTATTTTTTCAAGTACATCATACTCAAGATTAAGCCTGGGACTTCATGCTGCAAAATTATTGGCCTACTCCAAGCGGCGTAAAGAGCCCTTTCAAACAGCTCTGAGCCTATCACAGGTTTAAGACAGTTTTTATTTGCCGCACCTGAAGCTATGTGATAAATATGGCAATGTAAAAAGCACAATACTTGAGGAGGTAAATGGCTTAATCTACTAATCTTGCTTTCTAAACAGTACCTGAGAGAACAGGTGACTTGCTTTGCCAAAAACAAGCTTTAGAAAGTAAAAGTAATGATATCATCTTGTTTTGATGATGTAAGTGGGTGAGGGTAATACTATTCAGCCATAGTGTTTCATTATAATTACTGATTTAAAAAAAAAAAAAATAATCCTGGGAGCATGTTATTACACTAACATACTCCAAATTCAACTTTCATCAGAGAGCCCAACTGTGTAAAATGAGCTGGATCTTTGAAGTTAATATTCACTTACCGCACGGTGCCTCCCCATACAAAAGCAATAACATCTGTATTATGGAGCATTTCTATTGCTTTAATCACCACCTACTGCACTCTCACTGGTAGTCAGTCATTAATTCTAGAGATTAATGACACAAATCTGGATTTATTAGTGCTGTAAACCTGTGGGAAATAGTGAGTAGAATTAGTGTATTTTCCATAATAACAAATAATGTGGTTTTATTAGACCTGAACATGGTGTGTCGATTTCTACAGTAAAAATGACTGTGTGTGAGCCATTCAGGTTGCTTGAATGATCTTTCATCAGCTTGGCTGAAACATTTCAAGTTGCAGAACACTTTCCCACTTGCTAGCAAAGTCTTGGACCCTGATTTAGGGGATCAAAAGCTGTTTGGAAGTCATTTTACCCCAGAGTGAAAAGCTTTTATTTAAAAATAGCTCTTCCTCACATGTAATGTTGCCACAGTAGAGACCCCTGTTTTTCTTGAGAGGGTGGGATATGCAAGATACGTGTGTCTTGATGTGACTGTTCATAAACTCACTGCTGGACTGCATCCTGAAATGCAAAACTGGTCCAAGAAACAAGTTTCTGGTGCAAAACTAGCTACAGTGCTTAGTGTTCTTTGGTTTTTAAGGGCTTAATCTACCTGTTGAGCCATGTATTTGTATTGCACCAGTCTATGCTGTGTCTACACAACCATTAAAACATCTTTGAGATTGTTAGAGGCTTTGAAAGGTTTGTAAGTCAGTAAAGATCTATTCCTTCCTGGGTTTTGTGTAATTCGCCATCCAATTGATTGTGACCACTTTTAAGAAGGGCTGATAAATACAAGCGTTATCCAGTACCCCTTATGGACCAGTTCTCAAGTTCAAGGTAAAAAGTTCTTCCTCAACTTGGTTGCCTTTCAGTAGAAATGAACTTTTTTATGCACAACACTAGCAACTATGCGGTATCTATTGGTTGTAATGCAAGAAAAAGGATCACAGAGATTGTTGAGCCTTAGAACCAAGCCCATGAAGGACTTCAAAGAGGTAAAAGCTAAGGAACTGTTGAGTACAGTAATGTTTTTTACAGCATCCATTCCTGTGCTTTGGGGGGTGTGCTGCCATATCTTCCACTGGCTGCATAATCTGGGCTTCTCCTTCTGACGGTCTGATAGAGACAGCCTTGAAGTAACCCATCCAAAAAAGAAACAAAAAACAAATGGATGGTCCTTGTCTGAGAGGAATTGGCGCAGTTATCTTGTAAGCAGAAGGTACAAAAAGGAGTCTCATGCACCTGGGCATGCAGAGAGATGGAGTGGGGTATGAATCCCAGGCAGTTGCTGTGATAGCGCGTAGGAAAAAGAAGAGGGGAAGGATTCTGAATCCTGCAAAGTTTTAAGAAATATTTCCTCCTGATACACACACACATTCTCTCCATTTACTCGGGCTGAGCGGGAGACAGCTGGTATTCTTCCAGACACTGAGGAAGCTGGGTGTCAGCACTGTCTGCTTCAGATAAGATTAATAATGTATAGCTTCATGGGGAATGGAGCCTAATCTGTTGGGATGCCATGGCAAGCACTCCTAGTGAGGAGGAGCAGCTGCCTGTTTTGGGCCTCCTGAGAGGAATGAGATGAACCATCTGAGACAGATTCAGATCAACTCCTGTTTGGTTCTGCAGGCAAGTTGCTCGCACCTTGTAGTCGACTGTGTTGAAAGCAGCAGACAGATCTATGGACTTCTGATCATGTCCAACTCCTAGCTCTGTACACTTCAAAACTCTCTTTGAAAAATGACCCCGTAATTCAACACAGGAATACAGCAGAAGGAACTTTGTTTCCTAGTTGTATAGCAGAGCACAAGGGTACTGTAATCTGACTGAAGCACATGCTAACAGAAGTCTTGACCAGAACAGTGGCTGTTTTTTGAATTAAAATCCTCTGTGGTCACTTCTGCTTCCCATTTTGAATTTGGAGGTTTAAAAGAGAATTGTTTGATCTCTTGAGTGCCTTCTGTGTTGAGCACAGGTTGGAGACTTGACCTACCTCTCTTGCACCCTGTGTGTTACTTTCCTACCAATGCTGGTCTGTGCAATGAAGACATGAACTTCATCTTCCTCAAATGGTGGAGACAAAAATGATTTGCCTCCACAAACTTTCTGCCAACCTTAAGTGGTGTTAAAATAGGCCAGAAGCTGTCTGAGCCTATCCAAAAATGCCTTGCTTTGTCTGAGATGTGTTTCGCCCCCGAGTTCCCTGTATTTTTGTCTGTATTCTCCTTGCTCTTAAAAGCGATCAGAATGGCTGAATGGATTTTTCCAGTGACCCTGTGGGAGACATCTGCTGCGTGTGTAGGCAGCTTGAAGACTCTCGTGCATTTAGTTTCACCCTCATCCCTGCAAGGTTTACTTGGTAGGCATGCGTGTGATTCGGTCATTTCAAATTCACAGTCTCCACTCCCAACACGTGCATGAGCAACTTAAGGAGAAGGAGATGTGCAGATTCTCTAGTTTTAAAAAAACAAACCAAACCTGGTAAAACCAATGCTTGCGCTAATGCACCATTTTATTTGTCCCTTTCCTCTTTGGGACACGAGAATCATAGAATCATTTAGGTTGGAAAAGACCTTTAAGATCATAGAGTCCAACTGTTAACCTAACACTGCTAAGTCCACCACTAAATAGATGATAGATACAGTTTGGAGTGCTGAGCATCTCTGTTACTATTGCACGTGTTCCTAAAGCACTGGTGCTGTGTGCTGGTACTCTACTGGTGCACTGGTGCTCTTACTGGTGGAAGAGTAAAGACAGAATAGTTCTCTGTGTAGAAGCAGCTCTCCCTCCCCGTTTTCAGAAATAATGTTGCCTCCCTTCCCGCATTCAGCAACTCGGGGCTAGTAGCTACAGGTGAGTGATTTTTAACACAACCATGGGTTTACCTGCAACGTGTTTTTTTTAGGACAGACCTCCTGCCAGGGTATGTTTCCTGAGGCTCTAAGCTTGAAGGGAGCTGAGAAAACCTGTCTTCTGTCAAGATCACTTAGGCCAGAAGGCAGCATGCTTCAGCTTCCTGCCCTCCTTTAATTTATCTTAACTTTCTTAATGGCCGCCATGTAGAAAAACACTGGGACATTAGTGGCTCTTGATATTGCAGAGGAGCTTGGTTAGTAGCCAGAGTGTATTTCAGAGCTGTGGAGTGATATAAGGCTTTGTAGACTCAAGCTCTTTTGGACTCCCTTCAGAGATCCTGGCTAGGATCTGCCCAAGCTTGCAGTTTTGAAGTGGCTTTTCGGGTCAGCCCCAGGTAAAGCATGCCACATGATTTACCTTTGCTCATCCTTGGATGCAGTTAAAAGACAAAGCATGAGTGAAGAATAGAAAATTAGGAGGGGAATTCTAAATCACTGGAGGCTGCAGTGTGTGAGTGCTGGTGCTTTCACACGCTTCTGGTGGGGGGTTCCCACTCCTGGTGCTTAACCTGTGGCAGGAAGAGCGATAGCAGCTGTTCCTTTCCCTCTGGTTTGAACACGGTGTAGGTGGTGGTGTACCAGTGGGTGTTAAATACATCACTCGAGCTCTTCTGAAACCTGAACTAAGTACTCGGTTGGTAACTCAGCATGAAAAAAAAAGAATTAAAAAAATGCTTCAGGCTTGCAAATCTCTGCAGAAGCTGCTTCTCCAAATCAAAAAGTCAGGTTTTGTGCCTTGGTCTGTGGCAATAATTTGATGCTTTTTCCTCTTTGAGGTTTTCAGTCCAAACTCTCTAAGCATTGGTTTCACAATCAATTATCGCTAGGCACAAACGACTGGTTTTCCAGCCTGTAATAATTTTACATGCTTCTGAGAAAGCCATTGCCTTTACCCAATTCTGTGATTATTTACCGTAGCAAGTTATTCCTGTAATATTTGTGGTAATGACAACTATAAAACAGAATATCTGTAGTACTGTTAGGTTAGCAGAAACTAAAGGAAAGTAGTGATTGCTGAACTAGATTCCTTGCCAGAGATGTGAGCTTAGGTCTGTACCTTTCCCAGTTGTAAAAGGAAATCCATTATCATTCTCTTAAATCACGTTTCCTTCATTGCTTCTACACAGAAGTGAGCTACTCTTTTTTATTTTTTTATTTTTTTTTTTAATCCTACACAGAACAGTTTCACTCTGGAAAACTAATCTAATTGGTATTTTATTTTGGGTTGGGTTTTGGCAGCTTTATGGATACACTGGGGTAAAGGACCATGTGAAGCAACTTACTCTTTCTTGCCCCCAACCTCTTCTTACGTAGGGGAAAAGTCATGATTATGGTGCCTTCTCAAAAGATTTCAGTAGTGAAATTGTGGGCAGCTGGCAGAGGTGGGCTACATCTCTGCTAGTGGTGTAGCAGTTAGGGGCTCGTCACCCCTTTGTAGGCATAGGTACTACTAGGAGCAAGTGTGTTTCTACAACTGTACGACAGACAGTGCATTAAGGCAGTAGGAGTCACCCATTCTACTGTTCCCCCATGCAGGGACCAAGGAACAGCTCCGTGGCCTCCCGCACGCCGAGCAGGGGGTGCAGCGGCTCACCCTACTGAGTGAGAAGGGGAGAGGGTTGTTTTTGTAGAAAATGAAGCACTTATGACATGATGGACATGGAGAAGTGTACTGGCTCAGAGACAGAGGTCCACATCTGTTGTCCTCATGCCTTTTCCTGTGCTCTGCCCTTCTCTTGGCTTTAGCCCTCTCTGCTTGATGGCTGTCTTCAGGTTTTTCCCCTGGTCCTTTCATAACGTCTGGATCCTTTTCTGGATTTTACATCCCTCTTGGAGGACGATTTGATATCTACTACTGCTGCTGGGTAGGGGCAGTGTACAGCCACATCTGCAGGTCATGCTTAACTGATATTGGGGACCACAGTGTCTCAGTAGAAACTGGGAGAGTCCCGGGCAGTTTAACATTCTCTTTTCCATACTGTAGCAAAACACTGGTGAATTCAGGATGCAGAGAAGGCGGCAAAGGAAAATTTATGTGCTTTGTGAATTTAAAGATATAAATTACACCATCTCTGCTGGGTCTTATGATCTGTTAGCTCAAAACTTGCATATTTTGGGGTCTAGTTCTTCGTTTGCCACATATTTCTCAGACTACGCATGTTTTGTCAATCCTTAAGCATGGCTCACTTAAGCCTGGATTATACAGATAAAGTAGACACTGCACCAAGTGTTGAACCCTGAACATCCTGCTTTTCTCTTGCTATTGACAACTTCTGTGTTTATCCTATAGCAGATGATATCCAGTATTATGCTGGCTCTCTACTGAGCTTTTTAACTGAATGCTACTGTGGCTTGTCTTTGTTGTAATAGAGACATCTTTTAAATTAAAATGCTTTATTGATATGAAAAAACTTCTTTTGTTTTGTAATTAGACAATTCGCTGTGCTTGTAATTAATACAAGTATTGAAGAGGTCTTTGGTTTCTCAGTCTATTTTTGGCATTCCACAGCCAAATCATTTTACTGATTTATAGTTGAAATGCCTTGAAAGCCTCCATAATAAAACAGAAATTAGATTACCTCTGAGACTTAAAAGAACTGTTGAAGAATTTATTAGAACAATGTTAAAATATGCCCTAAACCAAGTCATGTTAGTCTGCAGGTTGAAATGGGATACCTGGGAATTCAGAGTGCTGTACTACTCCGATTAATTAAAATGTAGTCAGCTGAAACCTCCACTATAATCAAAATTGTTCCCCAGGGTTTTACCTTCATTACAGTCCTGGTGCAGCCTTCCAGTCCTAACCATTGCTGAGCCAAGTAATTAGTTCAGTTTAAAGAAATAAACAAAAGGATAAAATTACCATGACAGTCCCTAGGATTTTTTTTTTCCTTGCTATGCCGGGCTCTGTTTGATAGTATTAATTGTACATGGCCGTTCTTCCTGCTGCCAAAAACAAACAGTGAGAGACAAAGTCTCTCTGATTTGAGGGCTCTGCTGTTTTCCATATTGTAAGACTTTGATTATTTTACAATTGTTGTTTTCTGTAACTTTGGCTAAGACACCGATCTCCCCTCTGCAGATGTGCTGCCTATCTCATCCCTGTTGTGCTGCTGGTAGTGTTCTGCTACAGCAGGGTTTCCTTATCAGCAATTCTGCAGTAAATCAAGCAGGAGGAGACTATGTTTCCCAGCAGGGTCTCAAATGAAGAATTTGCAGCGTGTGAATTTGTACGGGATACCGGAGGACATCTGCCTTACAAGGCTGTCTCCAGACTTGAGACCCCAGGGCCTAGATAAAGCACTGCTTCTGTCCCTTCCATGCCATTTATATTCTCACCCCAGCTTTGCATAGTCTGTCATCAGTTTGTCCTTGAGCTGGATGTGGTAGTGAAACTCTTTGGATAGGGCTACCGCTTATCATTCTCTTGTCTCATGTCAGGACCCTCTCCCAGAAGCTGCTGAATAGCAAAGTCACGACAAAGAAGCCTTTCATTGTGGCTGTCGATAGTGAGACTGGAGAATTGTAACTCCAAATTAAAAGAGATCCCACTGAGCTGTGTCTCAGTGGCAGAGTGAGCCCCAAGTTTGTTTTTCATCTTAATGATCTGAATGCAATTTGAATTCTCAAAAATATTTTTAAAAACACTGATGCTTTTTCAAGAGTTAGAGAAAGGGATTTCATGTCCCTTCTGTGTGAAGTATAATAAAAAGCTACTATTTTATTCTACTACAGCATTTTCTTGAAGAATCCTATAGCTCCAAAACACCCTGTTATGGTATATTTCTGCATCTTGTTTCTTGCAGAAAGACAAATTGAGATGGAAGAAGTGCTAGTGATTTGCTAAAAGCTAAACAGTCCCTATCAGATGTAGAAATGCATACTCCCAAGGTCTTTAATATAACAAAGCACATGCACACACCTGACTTCCATCCAAATAAATCCTGTAAGATTCCCTCCTCTGACCACATATAGTGGGTATGTACACAAAGTGCAAGGAAAACATGGCGTATCAACTCATATATAGTACATCCTCAACAATTGTAAAGTATGAAACTGCTCAGTACATGCTGTAGCTTTGCACTTTTAATAATAAAAATGTCTTCAGTGTTAACAGCTCTTTTTAAGTGCCACGTCATGGGAAAGGACAGTAGAGAAGAAACTAGGCATGCCTTCTCCAGTGATCACTCCATACCCTGCATTCTTGATTAAACCTGGCATTTCTTCCTTTTTTTTTCCACTTGTGAGGAGCAAACTTGATGAAGAAACCTGCCTTGCACATTTGTGATAGGGCAGAAGAAGGGTCTAAAATGGAGGACGATCTGTGCTCTGAAAGAGATTCATGAGATTCTTTGCCCACGTAAGGGGACAATCTCTAGGAGGACTCAAGAAACCTATAATTAGACTACATGTTGTCTTCCTCAGACAGCTGGAGGTTGGGTGAAAGCTGGTGTGAGGGGGAGCGAATGCTCTGGTTTTCCCTCTTCAAGAGTCTCAAGTTTCCTGTTTCGAAAGAGTTGAGAGGTCATATTGTTTCAGTCTCTTGGTGTCTCCTTATCTGTTTCACGAAACTTAGAGCCGTCTTGTCTTCTGAGTGGACCAGTGTTGGTTGGTGGGTGAACTTAGAGCAGGGAACATGCAACCCATTGGCTTGGCTGTGTGTAACAAACTGCACAGCAACAGCATGTGCTTGAGCGCACGAGTCCTGATGCGTCATCTCAACCCTTCCTTTTTCTTGTATACTGACAAGCTCATCCTGTACTGCCCCACTACCTTCCCAAGTGAGATTTCCTGTCTTAGCAGGTATTATGTGAGTGAACGTATGATGGCACGCATCAAGTTGAATTGGATGGCATCTCTAACCATTATATTAGCAGAATAAAACATAGTAGCAGGAAGAATGGCTGCCACTCGTTTTCTATTTAAATTGAGTGTTCTTAAAGACAGACGAGACTTGATGGAAAATGCCTGTTTTTCACTGTATATTGCACATGATTTTTAAATTGTCTCTTTAGGGAGAGTATCTAAAACATTTGTCATTCATTTGGGGATTATTTTGCATTCTTTTAATCCTTTGCTTTTTTAATCTTCTGCAATATTATTAGTGATTAAGAAAACTGTGTGAGTACTCTGTTAAATACAAACATGTTATAAATAATGATTTTTTTTTTAATATTATTTGCATGCTAGAGATTGGACACTGTTCTGGTGTTCAAGTGAATGCCTGAGGAACAGGTTGGTGTACTAAAAAAAAAAAAGCTGGTTATGAGTCAAAAATTAAAAGTTCACCTCTAAGGATTTATTTTAACAGGACTACGTTTAGTCCAAGTTTCATTTTATGTAAAATTGTAATTTACAGTTTTGCAGCTGTGCATATGCACTTTCACTCTCTGACATTTAAGACAAAAAAAAATATCAGTGTTGTTGGATTACTTTCTATGGTGTTTTAGCCCCAGTAGCGATCACTGTGAATTTGCTGCAATTGAAAGAATATAGGCTTATGTAATGGAAGGTAAGAAATTTGTGTTAGAGTTCTGTATAATCCCAGTTTTAACTGTTTCTCCCTGCGTGACTATGCCACACTGTATAGGTGGGATTTTCATTGGGAATTATTTTGAAGTTAACCACCTTCATCTTCAAAGAAATGTACTGATACAATCTAGCCTTGCATATAATCCTTTTCCTTGGCAGTTGTCACAGGGCAGCAAAAAGCCGTGCGTGCACCATTCATATAGAAACTGCTTCAGCAAAGCACAGCCGTTGCTGTGCTGCTGCTTTCCCGGTCTCCCAGCTCCTGCTGAGCTCCACTGAGAAAGCAAAGGTCTTTCCGTGACCATGCTGTGTACCTCCGTTGCTCCTGTAAGAAACACGTGCTCCACTGGAGCGCTCTGTTTTCAGCTTACTTCTGTAGCTGTCGCTAAACTTGGGAGTTGGAAACAGCTCTATGAAAATGAGAAAACAATCCGGGCAGGTGGCCAGCTGTATGTCCTCAACTTTTAAATACTTTTGAAAGCACATTTTCAAGTATAGATAACCACCGCTGCTCTGGGTATATACATGCTGTCTCGTACCCCTGCACGCTGTTTTAGAACATTCCAGGCAAACTATTTTCAGTTGTTTAATTTCATTCTCATCATCATTTTTAGGCAAAGCTGACCTCTCCATTTCATCTAGCCAAACTGAAAGCCCGTATAGAATAAATGTGTTTTTCAAAGGAGATGCTTCATCTTAGCCTAAAATACTATGTTTTGCTGTTAACTGATAGAGTGTGGGTATTCACCCCCTGCAACTTTGTCATTTGTATGCAACTGTGTACATATGTATGTACATTTGTCTGACTGCAAGAGAGAGATGCAGATGTGACCGGGGAAAGCCGGCCGCATCCGATATATCCTCAGTTGCACTGGTGGTCAGTCTCTGAGGTCAGGTGGGGCCGCTCCTGCTGCCCTTCCCCTGCACTGAGAAGACCCCAGGGTCTTCTCTTTATGGGGAGGCTGTGCACAGCAGACCTTATCTCACCTGAATGGGTTGTGTACCAATCCTGAATAATCACTGAAGTAAGGGCTGAGACCCATAAGACTCTACCGAGTGGGACCAGAAAGATGTCCGGGCAAGAAGGAAGGCACCGAGCGTAGCAGCCAGTGGTCTGCCTGCAGTTTTCAGTAGTTTGGAGCTGCCAATTGCAGCTGCAAAGCAGTGTGTTACTGCAGGTCTGCAGAGTGCCTAGATCTGCAAGTGGATTTTTTTTTTTCTGTGCCTTATTCTGCTTAGATGTGAGCAGGAAGTTTTATTGTGCTTTGGGTAGACAAGAGTGAATTTGCCGTCTTTAAATTAGTATTTTCTAATGCAAAGTGTTGGAGATCTTTCCATTAGTCCCAACACTGTATCAGACTGAAAGAAAATGCAGACTGCTGAGGCTGTTCCTCACCTGAGAGGAGACTGTTTTCTGCAACAAGGTATCACTATATCTCTGGTGCACACAGAGCAAAATGCAGCAAAGGACGGTATGGAAAAGTTCTGTTGTCGTTTTTTTTCCTCCTATTTTTGGGATTTGTGAAAGTGGGTCAGACAAAGCTTGGGGCTATGTGGCTTGTTGTGAGTATGAACTTTGGTTTCCTTCCCCTTCCCTGTTACCGGTAAGTCTCAGGGGAAAATATTCTTCAGCAGAGTGACTACAGTTATTTAATTAACTGTTTGCTTAACGATAGCTTTGTGATTTTTCTGTGCCCATAAGTATCTCTCTCTCTCCTATACAGCACATATTATCCTCTGTCCCTTCCTGCAAAGTATATTCATGACAATAGTCATAAAAGGTTTTGAAAGAGAATTTCTATGCAGAAATTTCTATTATATTTTCATACCAAATATCATGTTACCTCCTCACAGAGAACTGTACCCAAATACTCTTGGACTGGCTGTCTAGGTGCTAAAGGTACTTGTTTCAGGATGAGTTGAGGTACACTTTGACTCCCCTCAAAACCCCTGTCCAGTTTGTCTGAGGGATAGCAGGGAGGAAGGAAAATCCCAAAACCATTTGTTGTTTGGAGGAAGCCCCCAAGCAGGAACATAAATACGGTGAGGAGTAGTAGGGATCTGACTGCTGGTGGGACTTACTCATCCCCCCTGGCGCTGTTTGGATTTAGCCTTCTGGCTCTGGCCTGGCTTACACCTGTCAGCTGAGGGTGACAGTGCCAATGGCAGGAGTTTGTGAAAGTCCCTTTGGAGCTTTGCCTGGCCAGCTGGCAGCATATATTATCAGCCAAGCCTCACCTTCCTCCTCATCCACAACCTTAGGCAGAGGTCAGTCAACACATATAGCCATGCTCTCCCACCCGCAGTGAGGAAGGAGCCCCATCTGAACCCTCTAATAGAAACCAAGGGTTTCAGTCTTTCTTTTCTTCACTAGGGGAGGGAATAAAGATTCTTTCCACCTTTTAATTTTCTTTTTTCTTTTCTCCTTTTTTTCCCCTTCTGTGATGGTCTCCACTACTCCACTTGGATGGGCACATCGTGCCCATTGGAGGTCATACCTTAGCGCAATGAAGCCAGCTTGTGCCAGTGCTGGAAATTTATAATGGAGGAGAGAGAATAGAAAGAGGACGATCCTACCAAGCCGGATCAACCCCAACCAGAAAGAGGTTACAAGCAGATTTAGGTTTCTCTACATGAAGACATGAGGCCTATTCATTCAGATATGCTTCTCCGTAACTTCTTCCACTAATACCATGCGCATATTTATGAACACACTAGTACTGCCATTTTCCGTTGCTGTCGTCCTGTCATCTGTATGCCAACAAATCTGCCACTAGTTTGGGTGACAGAGACCTTTTAGGCTCAGCTCCTGAGGGGAAGATGTGATAACCCACCCTTCAAAACGAGCCAGTCCACAGCTGCCCCTGGGATGCAGCCGTGCTCCCGCCCCTCTGCCAGGGGAGTCTTTGTGAATGCTGTGTTTGTAAGCTACAGTCACACCCACACTGCTTTATTTTAAGTTACCTCCCACCCCCCCAATGTCCTTAATGTTGATGGGGAAATAACATTTTCTCACACACAAGTGGAGTATTGGATCCACAGTGTCACAAAACCCAAGTTGATTCATTAAGCAGTAACTTTAGGCATAACCTGACCACTTAAAAATTTATAAAGAAGTATTTTGTTTCTCCTCTTTTCTATCAGCGTATAACAACTGTTTATAAAAGGATGTTGCCAATCTTAGGGTGCACTTTTAAACTGTGAAGCCTTTTACTTGCGGATGAACTTGATGAATGCATTCACAGTACTTAAGTAACCCTCCCATAACAGCCTCTTCTTTGAGTTCTTGCAATAGAATCCTTCTGGATGTATCTGAATTATCACATCACGGCCCAAGTTGGCTCCATTGCAAGTTGCCTTAGTTATTATTTGTTGAAGAGTCTTTGGACTGTTAGAAATTTATTTTATGGGAAATGGATAAACTTAACACTCATGACTCCGAGCATAAATTATAAAACAAAAATCAGAAGGAAAGAAAGATGGGATGATCTTAGACAGAGTTGAGAGTAACCAAAATGAGAAGTATCTTCAGCAGGTAAGACTTTTGCCGCCTTGTAATCTTTTACTTTTTCAACCTGATGTATGGCATTGTTTAACCAGCAGATATGTTAAGAAAAGACAACCTGAACTAAGTGCAGGAATTCACGCAGTTGTTGGGGCTTAGATGAACTCCCAGTGAGTTGCTTACTGTTAATCTAGAACCCATCTGCCTTTCTTCCGATGTTTCTGCTGAGACTTTTACATGGTGTTTCTGTTATGAAGAACTTTTTGGTGCTGTTGCATCGGTGTTTGGCCCTTCAGGTCAAGTGGAACTTTCTACCCTATTTCTTCAGGTTATCATTCCTGTGTGTTTGCATTGCAGGAAGCTATGTGTGTGTGTGCCAGTGGTAAATCCATGGCTCCAGAGTGTCTTTACTTGATAACAATCTCCTCATGTTGGAGTCCATACCACAGTATCATGATGTCCATGTGACCTGAAGTGTGTTAGGATCTCCTTACAGACAGGCATGCCATGCTGTACTCTATCCAGGTTTTTTTCCCCTTAAGAATCACAACAGTTTAAAATGGTGCTGAGGAAAACTGTTCAGCCGTATGTCATTTTAAAAGGAGAAACAATGCAGGACCATTGTAAAGCATTCAGTGGAAAGGAGACCAAATTCAATATGATCTTTAATCCTGCCTGTACTCTGGCTGAAGCTGAGCAACTTCTTTGGAACTGTAAAGGGATTTGAGCATATGTTCATCTATTAATTTTTTTTAACATATATTTCTGTGCTATTTGCAGCAAGCCCTATACCACAAGCTTGAAGCCATAATTTCTCATATCATACAAAACAATGTGGATAAAACATCACTTGGCACATGTAAATGCACATCTATATACGTAATCATTATCTACATAGTCACACATCTGTTTTTCTCTTACTTTCAGAATTATACAGTCTATTGGCATAGCTGTGTGCTTTTTACATTAATTTAAACAGGTAAAATCAGACAACATATATTCTATTGCACATGCTGGTATCCTTTTATTTTCCCATTTCCTTTAGGCAGTGATAATGAAAATTGATGTCTTGAAATTGAGAATTTCATTATCCAAAAAACCCCATAGTGCTGACATGCAGATCTGGTCTCACAGGAAAAAGCATATCTGATCCAAGTCATCGTCAATTGCTCTCTAATTATGATGACAGCACAAAAATGAAGCAAGCTTACCTTAGCTCAGGAGACTATTTTTTGCTGTATCCCAGGCAGTTTCCTCTCCTTATTCGCTTGAAAAGGGAAAATCCACTTGAATAAAGAAAAATAAATACTAGAAGAGTGAGGGATTTAAGGAGTCCTCATCTGAGCTCCTGATCCACTTGTCTTCAGCAAATTGCAAAACCCTCGATCCAGTAGTAGCTCAGAACGACTTTCCTCGTGTGTTCTGTGTGTGGGCTGAGAATCTGCAAGAATAGACCTGAGACGGTGCTGCAAGAGAGAGACAGCGGGGGGACCTTGGCACGGAGTTGGACCAAACTCTAAATATAGCCCAACCCACTTTCCGTGCAGTTCTCTTCATACTCTCAAGGCAGATGACCTTGTCAGAAAACTGACCTCCCAGCATGTCACTCTCTACAAAGAGAGGATCTAAGGGAACAGGACTGCAACATAAAAGGACAGAAAAGCAATCAACCATCTGCTTGCAGCAAATGAACGTAGGTATGAGCTCTATTTTTGTGACAGTTGCCACCGATCGAGTCATAATGTGCTTTATTTGATCATTTAGACAAATGAGCTGCATGCCAGTTCACAAAAGGCCTATACAGATGAGAGATTGCATTGTGATTGCTAGTCTTAAAAAGGAGAGCACTGACATAGATGAAAAGCCTGTCGCCTTTCCTCCTCTCAAAAACCTTAACGCAGCAGAGTGTGTAGTATTTCCCTAAAAGCTTTTGTCTATAAAAGATTATCCTTCCATTCACTTGCTCTTATAGTAAGACTTTTTGGAAAAGTGGGTTAAATCCACAAATGTATATTCTGGTACTGTATAAATTTGAGATGGTAGGGTAAATTGAAAGGGCAGTAAAACCTGCAATATCAGAGTCCAAACTCCAGAGAAATGTGTAGTATATGCAGAGGAGGAAGTAAGAGAATAAGAAGCACAGAAACATAACCCTTGGGCCTTAGATAGGGAACTGCTTTTCAACAGATGTTTTATAATCCAGGGAATTTGCCACTCTAAGTCTGTGTGGCAACACGTCAGGGTATTTTGTTCTTAACCTGAAGGAGAGTTTAACTTGATATGGGTCAACCTGATACTCTGTCAAACAGGGACCTGACACTGCTATGTCACATGAAGACTTCTGAATAAAAAAAGCTGCAGAAATCTGAGCAACTCAAAATGTTATCTCTCAGGTTCTATGTTAAGACATGTAGGAGAGTTGGGATAAAAGCTTGTTTGCAATATTGTTCTTCAGTAGGATATATTTGTTGGTGGTGACATATATCTCAGTGTGTGCTACATTATATGCGTTCTTGCAATTTTCAATATTCAGGGAAAATCTTGAGAAAACATCAGGACTGTGATAACCTCATACTATAGATGTGTATGTCTGCAAAATATGCGTGAGCCAAAAAGGCATGAATAATATCAGTGGTTAGTCAAGTGGCAGTGTGTATCTATGAACAGTTATTTGGGCTGTTAAGTTTTTGTGAAGCGTGCTATGTTTATTTTTAATTGAAGCCTACTATTTTTGGCAAGTTCCACTGGGTAATTTTATCACGATCTATTGGCTTGAAGTCCACAGGGTCAGTCAGACTCTGTGTTATCTTCACAACAAGAACTACAGCTGTGAGCCACAGCTGCTTCCCAAGATAGTGAGAGAATGGTAGAAAATATGAATCTCCTGCACTATTAAGGGAGACGTCATATCTGGGACCATGCTACATTCCTGGGCAAAACTTTCTCATAGTCAGAGCTAGGCTAGAGCCCACCCATTAAGTACTTTTATGGATTTATCCAAGTTCTTCTTTCCTCCCAGTTTACCTATTTCTTCCCCATTAACAAGAATAAACATTTGTTAGGAGTCAATATTATAACAAATGAAGGATGCTGATGTTTGACTTTGGGAAGGGGACTCAAAAAAGGTGCTTGGTGGGTCCTAAAACACAGGAATAGTCGGACTTTGCCAGGAGCTGTGACATGCACTTTCACTATATGAAGATTTTGGAGAAGGGGTGATTTCTTGCTTATACAAATAATGTGCCTGGGTGACTTTGAGGAGGGAATCTTAATTTTGGGGGAGGTTTTTATAGAGCACTGCTGTTTGTGTGTAAAGGGCTGTAAATGTTGCTTGACCAACCCCAGTAATGCAAACCTGAAAGGAGGGGAAAAGGCTTTAAGAGGAATTGTATTAATTCTTCAAGATGGATGGAACAGTATTTTGTTGACAGCTATATACACTCATGTTCTGTTTTGGTTGGCTTTTGCCTGAGTTTCCACACCACCAAGTGGGAAATGTAGCAGGGAGTCAGGCTCTAGTTTGTGCCTAGCTTTTCCTGGGCTCATAACTTGTGTTTTCCTCGTGATCCTGGATGGCCTTTCTGCTTCTTTATAGACAGTTTTTTCTCTTTGACTACCCAGCCTACCATGATAGTGTTTCCTCTGGAATGATGGGGGTTTCCAGGCCCCAAGCTGTTTCCTCTCTCAGATGCCTCTTTTTGGATTGATAGCTGTTTCAAGTCAGCCTTGTAGGGTTCCCCCAACATGGTCATGCATTCTGTAACCAGTATTTATGAATTGATTTTTCTTTTGATTAACCCCAAATTCCTAGGCACTTGTAGTTGTTTAAAGATCCCATTGAGCATTTCACAAAGTGAGATATGTGAACCGTAATGCCTCGGCCAATTTCCAACATGGGCAACTGCATTCTGGCTTGCCCCATTCCGCTGTTTGTCAGAGTTGGATAGAGTGTCCTTTTACTATCATAAACTGTTGCACAGCATTGCTGGCATCCTTTTGAGTGGTTTCTAAAGTGACTGTAGGGTATATAATGCCTGGCATCTGTCCAAAGAGGAGAAGCCCTTTTTACAAGGTTAAGTGTTCAATTTTGTAATGTTCATCCAGTAGATTTGTAAACTGCTAAAACTGATGCTACTTACAAATTAAAGTCTCCCACTTCCCCATCTCTCTAAGAATACACTTTTAAACTGAATTTCGAGATTTAGGGAGAAGTTTCAACATAAGGGATAGTTTTTGAGAGAACAAAAGAAAGAGTAATGAGGAGACTGCAGCAACTCGTGGATGTCATCTGAGCCTTCACTCATGGTGTCATTGATGAAGGGTGCTAGACCAGACAACAGAACTGATTTGCACTCTGTGCTGATGCATTAGTCTGTCTTCAGGCTCTGGTTGCTCTTGTTTGGCAGGCCCGTCATGAAGAAATTAAGTTGGATGGCAAACAATAAAAGGGCCTGTTGTATTCCTAACATGTCAAATCTTTGTGTTTGCCCTTTGCTTACCATGGGTTTTAAAACTACAATGACTAAATGAATATTGAGTTCTTCCTTCTTATCTTGGCGATGCCGTTATTCCTTGTGCAAGGCAGTGATGTCAAATTCAACCCTTGTCTTGCAGGAGAAAAAGTTATTTGTATTTGAAGAAGGGTGCTACTTTTACATCCGAACAGTCACTTTCTATGATTTTTCTAATGTTTTTGTTTTATAAGGCAATATATAAAAATGAAAAAGTCAAATTATGAATAGGCCTGGGTTGTAGCTGTACTACAAGCTAGGCCTAACCTTGACCATGTACAGTTTATTCTTCTATGCTTATATGTGTACAACAAAGGATTTCCTCTGGTCTTATTCTCCAATATGCCCTTTATTTTGTCTTTTGGTTCACTGCGAGTCGGCAAGTCAAGATGTGTCAAAAATGAGTTTGGAAGTACCCATTTTGAATATTAAAGAAAACGTGTTAAAAATAAGGAAGTAAGGAGAGGTAGTTGTTAGAAATGTTCTGTGGGAGATCCTTTGCATGGCAGATAGTTATGTCTGCGCGCTAAAAGTTTCCTGTCATATCACAGCATATTGAAAATTGATTTGATATTACTCCATTAAGACCTGTTCTTTTTCGCTTGAACGGGCAATGATTTTATTTTAAATTGCCATTCAGTGTAAGAAAGAGGAACCTAAACTGAATATCCTGTCACCAGATGTATTGGGGAAAAAAAATAGTTTGTAGCAGATGTGCCTTCTGAACTGCCCAGGGAAGGGGTTTACGTTTTTGTAAGAATGTTATCTTTGTCTTTGTAGTACAAGCTATTGCCAGTACTTAGGAACTATTACATGCAAGTCTTACAAACTGCAAGAAACTCTGGCTTGGCACAGGCTTAGGCTGGATGGAGTGGGAAGGAGTTTATGCCTTCTGGATGTTACCTAATAGGACAAAATTGAAGCGCTTTTGATTCTTTGATAGGCCTGTGACTGTTTCTGCTCAGTTGCATATTATATGCTCTTCAGGTATGCCTCACATGTACACTTTAAAATACCTTTTTAAAAGTATCTTGGCAGGTAAATTCTGCATCCTTGCAGATACGGAAACTTACAGTTGTGCTGGAATAGGCTTGTTTTGGAAAAAGAGTCATTAGTTCATAAAGATGGGAAAGGAAAACAGTTCCCAGACCTTGAGGGACTGCAGCTGGTTTGGGATGATGGAGCACCATCAACTCATGTAATTACTATGGAGATTATCTCAGCCCAGGCAGGGAGACAGCTCTGTTCTCTGACAGGGAAAGTTGACAAAGGGACAGTAACTAACTGGTAGTCACCTGCAACACAGCTTCACATGCATCTTCTTACCTCCTACTAACTATTACGGATACCAGTTCATTCAAAGTGTTTCCTCTTAAATTCCAAATGGTCAAAGTACCCAAGTATTTTAAGGCCTTACAAGGGAAGGCACTTCATTTCATTCATGACCCTAGTAAGAGATGTATGAAAACTTTGTTGGTGTTTTAAAACTGGAGTTGCAAAAACTAAAATGAAGGAAAAAAATTTTTAAAAAAATCTTATTAATTTTTGAAGTGGCACTCTGGCCGTGTTGTCTTTCTTCTTTGCCTCAAAGATCTCCACTGAGCTGTAATATTATGTCTTTGATGCAGTTAAATATTCATTTTTCATTTCCTGTCAGTATATGTGTTCTCTTACTGATTTCTAAGACTAAATCTTGTTTTACTATACTGTTTAAAATGATTTAGCTAATCCTTATGCTTTTTTTTTTTAATCTGTCATCTGGATTTCTTAGTTGTGACACTGCAGATGATACGTGCCCATGATGGGGAGAACTATTTATCTTTCTGGAGGTGCCAGAGGACCTCTTCTAATTTAGTCAGAGCAATTTGAGAAACGAAGAGGCTATTGGCACTGTTTGATGCAATGGTTATGTGGTGTTCTTTCCAAAGGACAGATTACTTTTGTAACTAATGTTTTATCTCATTTACTAGCATTTTCTTAAGTATCATCATGGTCAATAGCCAGCAACTGGTCTGAAGAACCATATTAATAATAAAATTTGCATGCTTAGCCATTCCATGTGGCTGGTCTGGAGGTCCCTTAAAGAGGGGAGCTATTGCTTGGCCAGTTAGCTTTACACCTTGGGCTCTGGGGTATCTGAGCTTCTCAAGAGGAAAATTCAAAGCTGTCCGTTGGTTACAGAGAGGGAACTTAGAGAGAGGATTGTTCTGGTAGACATGAAAGAGATCCTCCTTTTGGGATTAGCAGTGCTGGTGACATGCAGCTGAGTAATTTGGGATCTGTCCAGGAGGTGGTTTGAACTGCTGCTTGCCTATTGTTGTTGTGCACCACTGGCTTCTGTACCTGCTTCTCCCACTCCTATGTCCAGAGGAGAGCCATGAAGATGATCAGAGGGCTGGAGCACCTCCTATGAAGACAGGCTGAGAGAGTTGGGGTTGTTCAGCCTGGAGAAGAGAAGGTTCCGGGGACACCTTATAGTAGCCTTCCAGTATCTGAAGGGGGCCTGCAAGAAGGCTGGAGAGGGACTTTGTACAAGGGCATGTAGTGATAGGACGAGGGGGAATGGCTTCAAACTGGAAGAGGGTAGATTTAGATTAGATATTAGGAAAAAAAAATTCACTCTGAGGGTGGTAAGGCACTGGAGAAAATTGCCCAGAGAAGTTGTGGATGCCCCATCCCTGGAAGTGTTCAAGGCCCGGCTGGATGGGGCTTTGATCAACCTGGTCTAGTGGGAGGTGTCCCTGCCCGTGGCAGGGGGGTTGGAACTAGGTGATCTTTAAGGTCCCTTCCAACCTAAACCATTCTATGATTCTATGTGGCACCTTTCCATCCTTTCTGATGGCCTCTCCTTGTTTCTTTATCCCTTTCCTTTTGTCAGGGAAGTAGTGCTTTTAAATAAAACGGGCCTGGTTGAAGGCTGATTAACTATGAAAAAAGGATTAACTTCTTAAATATTTTAAAGCATTCCAAGCTTTTATTTAAAACACCTCATCTGTTCCTTTGGATACTGGTGGGCAGCACGGCAGGACCTGCCTGAGCTTCGTGTTTCCTGCTGCCTCGAGGAGTGATACTGTAGTGGTATGTTAAAATACTGTCATCACCTTCTAGCCCAGTTGCTGTGATCAACACAACTGTGGTGGCAAGAGGAGGCCTCTCAACTGAGCAAGGATGAACAGGGACATGGGAGCCAATTTTGCTGACAGCTGTTACATTTTATAGAAAATTAATCAACCTTGCATTGTGTGTACCTGATGGGACATGCAGGGGAGATGCAATGAGAAAAAATTCAAAGTAGTGCATTCACATTAAGGTTACTTAATCTCATTCACTGAAGATTTAGGACAGTTTTTAATGGCAAAACTACGAGAATAATAAGAGGAAGTCTCAGACTTCAATTTTGTTCTTTTCCTTGACTTCCTCTTTGCCCCTCTTTTCCCTTCCTCCCAAAGAAACGGAATCTTGAATGGCAATCAAGAAAAAACTAGATGTGTGCCCAACACACTTGGCATTTTACTCAGCATCAAATATTTTTCAGTCTGCTGAATTTAAAGCTGGGCGCCCTGAGAAATATTTTTCCCCCAGATTAATGAACACAGATCAGTACTGTTTAATCAACCAATAAATAAAAACAGCCTGCAAAGCAGCCTGAATATAATCCATCATAGCATGCCCAAATTGAATGAACTATGCCCACCTACAGAGTAATGACAAGCACATACTTTCCTGTAATGTAGCCGAAACTAGAAAGACAGCATAGCAAATATAAAAGCTATTTCCACAGTGTACGGGGCTTTTTGTTAAAAATTAGAAAACACAGGCCCTATTTAAAGTATGCTTTCAGATATGAGGCAATTTAGAACAGTCAGCTGGAAGTCGGTGGGGGGTGAAA